>JASCZW010013561.1:0-25222 GCA_034211315.2 Aedes japonicus | reverse complement strand
AAAATCAGAAGAAAGATTAGTAATTTCCATTGATTTCCAACGACCTTTATTGGTTATTGCAGAGACGCGTATTAGTACACGAAACTGAAGAAGTCTGCACATTGTAGACGAAATACGCGTACCTGTCAGGATAAGCAAAAGAGGTAGAATTAAATTTAAATTCCTAATCTTTCTTCTCATTTCTAGTTAGTTGAAAGTAGATTATATATAATTGTATGATTTGCAGTAGTTGTAGATACTATAGGGTAAAACACTTACTCAATTCTGCATGGAATCGGCTGCCGTTCAATAATGCAATATTAAACTGCGGTTTTTTTGCCATTCAGAATACATCCAGTCTAAGAGTGTGTAACAAGTTCATTTGTACGCCTATGCTTTTGGAAATATTCCACCTTAAAACATACGCGACCACATCCAGAATCAAACCCTTGATCTCCGGATTGGAAAAGCACTTTTACAGTTAGTTATTGATAAATTTCCATGCCAATACATGTATTCGTATAATGTGTGACAAGTATAATGATTCTCTAAGTCGAGGAAATTTACAACCTTCGCTAACCGTTTTCATACCGCCGGAGCTATCTGAAGCTCCTCTTGACAAAGCTTCACATGCTGTATTGGATCGAAGCGGCCAGATATCTTGCGAAGGGAATACTGCTTTCCTGAGTTTAGTACTATAGAAATCAACCCAAGATAAATTAACAATTTATGTCAGAACTAATGTGCTGTGAAGAGTAATTTAAATCATAAAATGCCTTAGTAATAGTTTTTACAGCGTTATTTACTAAAGCCTATCCACGTTGAATTTCGGACCCCTTTCTTTCAGTGTAGATTTTGAATTATTTCACGAATTGCTGAAACGTTTCTCTTATATGACAGCTAAAACTTTCCACTTTATTCCGTGGTAAAACATATTTACGTTCTTGTTACATTTAGTAAAATGGTGACGAATCAAGTGGAAGTGCGCAAACACATTTTGTACGAACAGCAGTAAAAACCGAATTTATTGGCACGCAATCATTCCGAGAAACTCAAACTACCGAAAAGTACCGGGTTTTGTGTGTGTGCTAATCAGTTGCCTAGCACTTGGCTGTGGATCGGAAGGTTGGAAGTGGAACAAATCGAAAAGTATGCTCCCGACAAATGGACAAGAAGGTGGTAGCCATTATTGATAAAAATCCAAATCTTGCTGTGCAAAATGTGGCTCACAAAGTTGGGAAGTCAAAATCATACGTACAAAAAGTGAAACCGAGGAAGGACAGAAGACGTACAAAGTGAAAAATGTGCCCAACCGTGATGACAAGCAAAATTCAACTGCAAAACGTTGTGCTAAGGAGCTTGTATCATAATGGACGACGAAACATATGTTCTTGAGGACTTTAAACAGCTTCCGGGTCTGGCTTTTATGCCGTAGTGCAAAGAAACGCCATTGCCAAGCATTTTCGGGCAAAGAAGGTGTCCAAATTCCCGAAGTAGTATTTAATTTGACAGGCCATATATTTTTGTGGTCGAAAATACAAAACTTAGGTCATAATCGGCACTATCAAAAAAGATGTGTACGAGAAGGAATGTCTGCAAAAGCGGTTGCCACCGATTATCAGAAGAGACCAATTGGTTTTCGCCTCTTTTCTCTATTCGAAATTCATTCTGGAATAGTATAAGGTACAAAAGGTCAAATAATTTCCAAAAAACAGCCAATCCACCAATCTGTTCTGGGCTTTGCCCAACAGAGAAGTACTCCCAAGATAAATTTTAGTGTTATTCCAGCCGTATAGCACTCATTCCGGGTATGTTGATAATACTACGTTCAAAACTGTTTTGTCTACCAACACCTCCTCTATGCTTCTTTTAAGCCAAAATTTGGACAAACTGGCCCACTATACAGACAGTTGTGAAAACAAGTTAATATAACTTTTATAAGACCATAAAGATTTGAAAATGTTCTAGTGAAAGATGTTATGAATTTCATTTAAAATTTGGTGCATTCATTTTTCCACATTTCAAGTATATCTTATGGCGATTCAAGAAAAAAACACAGTTTATCTTCGCAATTCCTACTTTAAAACTATTTGGCCATGTTTAAAAACCCTTCCAATTTGTCTTTCAATGCATTTACTGGTGGCAAAATGGTTTTAAAATGCTTTTTCAACTGACCATAAGATAATAAAAGGGGGCGACCCCGGCGTATTGGTTAACATCAATACCTCTCACGCCAAAGTCACGAGTTCGAATCTCACCCCGGAGAAGTTACGAAAATGCCCAAAAGTGGTGTTTGAGTGACTACGACGGGAGATGAACCAGCCCGAGGCTGAAAATCTCGATAATCAAGAAACAAAAAAAAGAGATAATAAAAACTTAAGAACTAAACTTTTCTTGTGCTGGGCTCTAATTAAGCGAAAACACTTCGAAACAAAAATGAAAGCAAATGGAACCGATGATTTCAAGAGAAGATGGATAATCGTCACGGCGGGCGTATACGAGGATGCTGTACGGTACCTGATGGCGGGTGTACCACAGAAACTTCGAGAATTTTACTGATAGAAGGATTAGCATCAAGCAACTGTTTCTAATGTAGATATTACAATGTTATTGAGAAATAAACAATCGGTTTTGTTGAATTATGTGTAAATTTTGTTTGCTGCTATTATTATGTTTCCGAAATTACACGTGGACAGGCTTTATGACAAACATCAATAAGAGTTATTAACCTACTAGTAAACATTGATATTCCTATAATGGAAAGCAAACAAATTGTTCCACAGAAACAGACAATTGAGTACTGAACTTAAAATAAATTCATCCATTGGATTGAAATAAACTTAAAACGTTTGGAAAAACCATCATTAACAAAAAAAATCAGAACAACTGTTCATCTCCTTATAAACACAAAGTATCCATTGATTCTATTTTGAACCCATCTATAACTATAGTGACCATCAATCTAGCCAGCCAACCACCCAGAACCTACCATTTCAACGATAGTTTCCGAATGGTTCTGGCATTTTGAGATGAACAATAGACAAACAGGAAGCACTTTTACAAATAGCTCATACAAACACACATCCCGATAGAGAAGAACGATTTCAATCAAAATATGGATAGAATGAAATTTCTTTTACCACACACAAGCACCAGCATCTTAGAGTGACTGTAAACAGCTCTCAAGAGACATATGACGACGACGACGACGACGACGACAACAACAACGGACGCCGGTGATGGCATGAAAAGCTCTGTGCTCTTATTGTCTCGGTTTGCAGCAGGACCTTTACTATAAGTGTAGGTATCGGAATGAATGGGAACCTCTCCCATCAGTCAAAATCTCGGCCAAACAAAACGACGACGACCATAAGGATGCAGTGCAGATTGTTCGGTTCTCACATGTTTCAGAGAAATGGCATTTTGCTGGAAGATCCAATCGTATTGTTTGTCGCCTATTTGGAACTGTCCTTTCTTCCTAATTGAATTGATTATCATTGTCCAATCGGTTGGCCCGGAAGTAAGTGAGAGGAAAGAATTGAGGATGAGACAGCTTAACCTCAACAATTGCTGCTGCCGAGAGGGAAATGGGAAATGTAAATAAATAATATTTGTCCTGGTAATAAATTTACGACCACTTTTCTGTATAAGTTTATTGCCAGAAATCAAGATATATTTCGGTCATGTGCAAGAGAGGCAGGCCAACCAACAAATCAATTATCTGATGGATGAGCAACATCTCATTAATCAGCTAATTGTGTTTTGTGTACTGAACGTTGTTGTATGTTACATGTTGCAGATTTTATGATGAAGAAACGTTTTCCATTTTCTCCCCCCACGATCAATTTGCATCATTTGATAAAAATAAAAAGTAGAGTGTTTCCAGGGTACCGAAACAAATACGGTTTAATGGAAAGGAAAATAAGGGTACACGTTTGACAAATAAATTCCCATCGAAAAGTAATTGATCCGAACACACAAAAGCTTTCTGCGTCGATGCTGGAGGTTTCCCAGCTCCTTTGTCGTTCCAAAGGAGAAGACGAACTTTCAACCACTCCTATTAATTATCTCGCCTGCAAACCTCCCAGCCTCCTTCGATGGTTGGATGGTCTCATTAATTCAAACGCACAGAACATCCCATTCCGTGCTGAACTGTGTCACCTTCCAACAACAAAGATACACAACCCCCGAACAACAGTACCCAAGACACAACCAATATCTGAAGTGACTACCCTCTTACCCCGGGGGAAAATCTTCAGAATTAATTTTCCACTATATTCGAGTTATTTAATTTCAATTAAAATTCCTACCATGCGAATCGAATTCAACGATTTATTGTGCCCCACTTCGTTCGGGAGATTCCGGATGAGAGGATCCGTTCTCGAGCGGCACTTTCTCTGGTGTGGAGAAGATAAGAAGAATGTTGGCGATAATTTGACTCCTAATAACTTTTAATTTTTCACGGATCGACCGTTTTTCCCCTCGGTTAGTTTGGTTGCAATAATTTCCTGTTCCGACACGGATGTCTGTGATCCGCGCGCTACTGATCCGGGTTATCAAAGTCGGTGTTGCAGAGCTGTTGCATTGTTGATCCGGTGAATCAGTAATGAATCTTTAACGGTAAAACAAAAATCAATTATTGTTTGCAAATATTAGTAAATTGTGTTATTGTGCTGGAGCTGGAGATCGATATTATTGCAAAACTAGGCAGCTAGATATCAATCTCAAGCGGCAAATTTGTTGATGCATAGCATTGCATAGCATAGTATGTTCTGACCAAACATAATCCTGGGTGAGCTGCTGTAGAGACGATGGAAGCGCCAGAAGAGCCTTGGGTGTGACAGGCTCTTCATCCATAGATCTCTTTGCACAACACCTGGCCAGATTCTCATGATCAGCAAGGGAAGTGTTGATTAGATGTCTACTTAAGAAAATGCGGAGAACTCATCTGGACATCTGAACATCTGTACATCTGGAGTCGAAATTTGGATGTGAATGTGCGGGAGGCTTCCGTTGGCGAGAAAGCATATGTAAATACACAGAAGAAAAAAATAGTTTTAATAGGCGCGTAAAATTTACCCTCGTTAACATTCGGAGGCATAAATAAGGAAATTGTTTGCAAGCTTGCATGCGCCATACAACAATGTATGCAATCTTTCATAGAACGAGCTAGATTCAGGCACTATCTGACTTAATTTTACTGGAAATATCCCATTATTTTCTGCCAAATCTAGCATCCCCTTTATGTGCATTAGATGACGCAGAAACGCTTCTTTTTATTTGTGTTTTGCATTGCAAACAATTTCTTTGTTTATGCTTGCATTGGCTAACAATTGGATGGGAGCGAATTATACGCGTCCATCCAAATTCATATATTTTTGTTGAAATTACAGGTCTTGACCGTACTACTCTCTAGCGTTGCGGATCAATATTGCAAGCCATGATATCTATTGTAATTAAACTGTTCGTTTGCTGGTCAGCTACATAACACCCTTGGTATACAAGCTAACGTTCATAGAGTATTGAAACATGGATCGGCCGTGATTAATCATGTCCTTGTTCAAATTGATCAGCTATCTGAAAACGCTCAAGAGGCAAGAGGATTGGAAAAGGTATATGCGTTTTGTACTGATACCAACGAATAAATTTATAAATCTTTATTTTTTGTACAGAGATCGAGGCTTTAATACCCGCGACCATCGAGAAAGGCTACTACTTGCGACCTTTTGAACTGAGACCATAGAAAACAGACATTGATGTCCATATACCTTTCCTTGAATAGCGTGTGTAAAAGTTAATACAGGCAGTCGGTACAACAAGCAAGTGCAGATAAAAACAAACAAAACTGTTCATGTTATGTTTTAGGCTTTTTATTGATGAACATTTACATGACAGTTATCGCACAACTGCAGCACCTACCAGGAGCATAACGACATACATTTGAAATGTCGGTTTAAAGTTTTACATGAGTAGCAGACAGAAGATGAACGTTTGTTCTCTGTGCTTCTACTACCATCAGATTTGTTTTCCTCTGTTCGGGACATAAACCACTGCGACCAGTAATTTGATCTATTGAAGTATATCCCGTATTCTTTGTTTAGTGCGTGTTGATTTACCTCATCACTAGTGAGAAATGATGAGGTATTCGGTGTTGTTACAGTTGTCATTGTTTGTTTTGTTGGCAATGAATCAAATTTTTTTGAAAGCTTACGCTATTTAAACCCTTTGAGGAATGAGAGCACTCTTCAAAGGCGCGCCCCTTTGCAAAGAAAACAAACTATGGCTCCGATACTGGCCATGCATCAGAACCCTAGTCATAACCAATTCAAACTATAGAACATCAAATACACAATGAGAATTCACATAAATGAAGACTAACCATGTTTTACTTATTCTAAGCTCATCCTCGCACAAGTGCAAAACGAGTATTGTCACTTTTCATAAGACATAAAATGTTATAAGGACTAAAATATGTTCCCTTGACTACATATAACATATATGTTCCCTAGTTTGAATTAATTCGGACTAGGGTTCGATGCTAGATCTGATAGCCCGTAACGCATAAATTATAAGCATTCGTGGTTGGCTTAAAAAGCATAAGAAATATATATGTTTAAAACTAATTTAAATAATAATCGGTTTATTAATAGTAACATGAAATACGTATACATAAATATAGACAGAAACAAGATGCAAAATTTATTTGGTAATAATAAGTTTGGAGGTGTGGTTTATACTGTTTGAATCATTACATAGTAAAACCATCGATATTTGTATTGAGCATAACTATCCAGCAGGTATAGTCCTAGTTGTTGATTCATGAGCGTTTTCACGATTTACAGCCGAGAGTTCTCTGCACGCGAAAGGAGCGCAAAAAAATAAGTGAATGTGAGTATTTTTGCCATTGCGCTTTTATCTCTTTTTTTATGAAATGAACTATTATTGATTGGCGTCCTCTTCAACCCGCATGGAGAGTGAGTACCGCTTGAACAGCTGACGGGTTTTCTCATTGAGTGAATAATGCTGATTAAACAAGATGTTACGGGTAATTCGCATGCGTCAAGTATGTAGATATCTACGGCGTGCAACCAATAGATAGGTTGGGATTAATTTTTTTAACACCTATTTGCTCTTTGCTTTCAATAGAATTTCAAGATGTTTAAATAGAATTTCAAGATGTTTAAATCATTCGGTTGCAAATTTTCCCAAGTCAACTATTAAAAATTATCTTTCTACAATTGTAAACTATTGAAAGTGAAGCAAATACAAGGTGATGTTTTGAAATTTTGTATTGAAGGCTAAATTTACTACATGAACAGTACTTTCCCATTACAGACTTCAATGTAGAAATGAACGTATGTTGCAGTGAACGGTATACTTAAAAAAAATTCATTCGTTCGGTATTACTCAAGCTGCGAGGAGTGGCGGGGAGTAAATATTGGATTGTCAGCTGTCGACGGCAAGTACCATGGAGGGTTCACTGGTGAGCAACCTTTGACTTGGTGGCTGATGACTCTATTTTGCTAGGCAACCGTTGCTTGGTAGCCATGTGTTTTGCAGTTGTGTGATGAACAATCGGTTGACCAAGCCAGTGGAGTGTTCGTAGCCAGCCGGTGGGCGGAATTTTCGGTAAGACGCAACGGATGCAATAATCTGCTTCTGCAGAAGACCGAGGAGATTTAAATTCAAATGTGGACCATCTAAAATCTGAACTTTTCAGGCCAACCAATTTAATTTTCCTAGTTAAGGAGATTGTTTGGATTTATTTAACATTTTACGAATTATCAGTCTCTGTACATGCCAATTATTACTGTGATGAACAATTGTTCTGTTTTGTTAACAATTCGCGATGAAAAGAGTTTTATTTCTAGGAAATAAGTTTTGAGATACGGTGTGAAAGTGGGATTTAGTGCAATGTCTTATAATTTTGATGCCAATCGTATGCGCACATTTCGGAAGCGCGGAAAGATCGAACAATCAGGAATCGATACGAGCATCTTTCGATGCCAAGCGAGGTCGTTGTTGTTTAATCAAATAATTTCTAATCATAGAATTTCTTTACACACAAACTTATTTACTAGCATATGTCAATCCAACGTCCCATTACCACAGCACCTACGCTGGGATGTTCTTCCATTAAACCAATGAAAATTATCTAATCTGTTCAACAGAATAATGCATCAAACGATTTGACGTAGTCTACGTTAACCGGTTGGTCGTGTGTTGTACACAACCCCACTATTTTTTTTAAATTATTAATTGTACACGATTGCTGCAAACCTAATTTATCAAACCATTTAATGAAAAAAAAAAAATTCACAAAATAAGAATTTTTAACTTGATTACATGAACGGAAAACGTAGAATACAGCAGAACTTCAGCATAGGTGCTCATTTCCGGCACATCGATAAAATCAATTAAATTTATAAATGCTTTTAAAGGGTGATACGGTCAAAATTTGGTCAAGGGAAAACGCGTGTAAATCGGTGAAATCGTTTATTTAAAAAATCAAATTAGATTTCTTTTTCAAGTTCAATTAGTATAAAATTCAGGAAAAATATTCAGTTAGGCTTCCGCTTTTCCAAATCCGAATTGCCGGGCCTTACGCTTGACCCCTGCCATCAGATTTTGTACAGCCACCTTGTCCACCTTCTTCGCCGCAGAAAGCCAGTTTGCCTTGAACTGCTGCTCGTCCTTAGCAGTTTTTTTTGGTCTTCTTTAGGTTCCGCTTGACAATAGCCCAGTATTTCTCAATTGGGCGGAGCTCTGGCGTGTTGGGAGGGTTCTTGTCCTTGGGAACCACCTGCACGTTGTTGGCGGCGTACCACTCCATGGCCTTTTTACCGTAATGGCAAGATGCCAAATCCGGCCAAAACAGTACGAAACAACCGTGTTTCTTCAGGAAAGGCAGCAGACGTTTATTCAAACACTCTTTCACGTAAATTTCTTGGTTGACAGTCCCGGAAGCTATGAAAATGCTGCTTTTCAAGCCACAGGTACAGATGGCTTGCCAAACCAGATATTTCTTTGCGAACTTTGACAGTTTCGTGTGCTTGAAAATATCTGCTACCTTTCCCTTCCTTTTGCCGTATAAAACTCCTGTCCCGGAAGCTGCTTGTAGTCGGCTTTGACGTAGGTTTCGTCGTCCATTACCACGCAGTCAAACTTCGTCAGCATCGTCGTGTACAGCCTCCGGGATCGCGCTTTGGCCGTCGTATTTTGTTTATCATCGCGATTTGGAGTCACTACCTTCTTGTAAGTCGATAGTCCGGCTCGTTTTTTGGCTCGATGCACGGTTGTAGACGATACACCCAGCTTATTTGCGGCATCTCGGAGAGATAGGTTAGGGTTTCGCTTGAAACTACCGGCAACTCTCTTTGTCGTCTCAGCGGCTTCCGGTTTTCGATTTCCCCGATCCAGACTTCCTGGCTGTCGACAAACGTTCCCACAACACTTTAATTACATTTGTAACGGTTGGTTTGGCAACTTTTAGCGATTTTTCCAACTTTGCGTGCGAGTAGCTCGGATTTTCGCGATGCGCGAGCAAAATTTTGATACGCTGCTCTTCTTGCTTGGACGGCATTTTGACAACTGAAGAGTGAATTCCAAAATCAAAATAGGAGCAACATTTTACACACACACACTTTCAAAATGAGGGGTGTTCAGGTTTTTTAAATGCAAAATTGAAAGAAATACGTCAAGTTGATATTGACCAAATTTTGACCGTATCGCCCTTTATATGGAACTAGCTGAACCCGGTGCGAGCCTTGCTACGCATGCAACAAAATGAATAAAAATTTAATAGAACCTGCTCATTTAAGTTGTTTTTGTGAATGCATCTGGTTAAAATGTTTTCGTTTACTAATGTAATTTCTGAAAAAAAAAAACAAAGATTTATGTTTTTAATTAAACTTTTGGATCGGTAGTTTCTATAGGTCTTTCTTTCTGCGTAGAAGCATTTCATTGACAAAAAAATGTATCATCAAACGAAGCCATATTCTGTCAGTTTGAATGTAATTTTCTCTTGCATAACCTTTGATCAACTTCTTGTGCATTATGAAGCACTGAGAGTAACTCAAGCATCCCCCATTCTTGGCTAAGCAGGGGTCAAACTTCTATCAGTACATGCTTCTTACCCTAGAAATACACATTTTGAGTTTAAGTTGCATGGATAATTCTCATGTTTGGTTCCAATTTCTGTTTCGTTTGTTTGAGAGGCCTCCCCCCCTCCCACCAGAGAGATGAGGTCTCAAACCACCTTAGAAAAAAATCTTGTCTAAAACTCCCCACATGCCAAATTTGGTTCCATTTGCTTGATTAGTTTTCGAGTGATGTGGCAATTTGTGTTTCATTGGTGTGGGAGCACCCCTTCCAGATGAGGGAGGAGTCTCGAATCATTATAAGGACCATCACCGACTCCAAAAATCCCAGCATAAAAAATCCGGACATACTGCATACAAATTTTCCGGCCATACTGCATACAAATTTGCATAGCAGTAGGCATAGTTCTCATGTTTGTTTGAAATTTGTGTTTCATTTGTATGGGGACCCCCGCTTTTCAGAGAGAGAGAGAGAGGAGGGGCTTCAAACTACAATAAAAACATTTCTTGCCTTCAAAAACTCGCCTATACCAAATTTGGTTCCATTTGCATGATTAGTTCTCGAGTTATGCAGGAATTTGTTTTTCATTTGCATGGGAGCCCCTATTCTATAGGCGGGAGGGGTCTCGAACTATCATAGGATACTTTTCCAAACCATAAGCCCCTGCATACAAATTTCCATGGCAGTAGGGATAGTTCTCATGTTTGGTTGAAATTTGTGTTTCATTTGTATGGGAGCCCCCTTTCCAGAGGGTGGCAGGGTCTCAAGAACCCATAGAAACATATCTTGTCTCCAAAAACTCCCACATGCTAAATTTGGCTTCCTTGCTTGATTAGTTCTCGAGTTATGCAGAAATGTGTGGTTTCATTTGTATGGGAGCCCCCCCCTTCCAGATATGAGAGGGGTTCCAGACTATCATAAGAACCTTCTACGACCCCAAGAACCCCTCCACGCAAAATTTCACGCCGATCGGTTCAGTAGTTTTCGATTCTATAAGGTTCAGAAAGACAGAAATTCATTGTTATACATATAATAGCTGCGTCCGGTGCGTGCGCTGCTACGCTTGCAACTAAATGTAGGGAAATTTAATATAACTGGCATCTTTATGGTTTTTTTTTTACCTTCAAAACCCCCCACATGCCAAATTTGATTCGATTTGCTTGTTTAGTTCTCGAGTTATGAAGTAATTTGTGTCTCATTTGTATGAGAGCCTCCCTTCCTGAGAGAGTAGGGGTCTCAAACAATCATAAGAACCTTCTCCAGCCCCAAAAACCCCTTCATATAAATTTTCACGTTGGTCGGTTCAGAACTTTCTGAGTCTATAAGGGTCAGACAAACAAACAGACAGACAGAAATTCATTTTTATGCATATAGAAATCTACCCTCCAAAAACCTCCATATGCTAAAAGTGGTTTGATTTACTTGATTAGTTCTCCAGTTATGCAGAAATTTGCTTTTTATTTGTATGGGAGCCCCCCCCCCCTTTCAAAATGGGGAGGGGTATTGAACTTCCATAGAAATATTTCTTGCCTCCAAAAACCTCAACATGCCAAATTTGGTTTCATTTGCTTCATTGGCTCTCGAGTTATGCTAAAAATTATGTTTCATTTTTATGGAAGTCTCTCCTTTCGGAAGGCGGAGGGGTCTCAAACCACCTTATATACATTTGTTTCCTTCAAAAACCTCCATTTGCCAAATTTGGTTCCATTTGCTTGATTTTTTCTTGAGTTATGCAAAAATTCGTGTTTCATATATATTACCCAAGTAACATTTTTAATTAGATAAACGCTTCATTTGCAATACGTATACAACTTTAAACTGAGTAATGGTTAAGTAGTGGTTGCACAAGCGCCCAGCCAATATTTTCACAAGCAAATCTGGCGAATCTACCCAGCTTCATGAAAATGGAAAAAATGTCAAGCAGAATATGTAATCGGTTTATAGCCTAGGAAGCTTTTATCCAAAAATTATACAACTTATTACGTAACTGTTCTTTTGAAACGCATATTCAGCATATTTATTTGTTCATCGCAATTTCTATTTTTAGAACTGTGGCAAACAGCTTTTTATTGGTAGTCTTAACACGTTGATATAAACGCTTAAACATAGTCACTATACAGCAATCGAAAAAAATATGTATGTCAAACACTGTTTACAATACATCTCGTGGACGGTATTACGACAATGGTGTTGTTTTATCGTTGTAATACGTAATTAACATTTTAACTATATGAATTTTGTATTATAATAGTATATATTTATATATCACTTACCCGTGTACTTACCAGATTTGAACTCTGTACCTTCACCTTAAGAACGGTGACTGTATCCTCAGATCCATATCAGCTGTGAGGAATTCCAGTACCCGTATTTAAAGTGTTCAAAACATATTTTAGTTCTAATAATATTGAACAACAATAATTGCTGAAGCTCTTTACGAACAGGTTTGTACTGTTTTGAAAATCAGTGTTACCGAGATTCTTATAATCTAAACATGATCACCATCCAATTTACGTTGTTAGCTGTGCCGCGCTTGGATTCATTTGTTATAATTTTTTAAACGACAATTTCATTTATAACAGTTGTTATAGATTGCTATATTAATCATTGCTATATTAATCTTTGCTATATTAATGGATACAATTGATGCATAGAATGACAGTACTTGCGCTATAAAAAATATTTGTACATTGTACAAACAGTTTCTCCCGAGTAAATCCTAACAAATAATGCAAATAATGAGTCCGCAGTCGACTAGACTAACAAATAAATGACAATCGTCAACACCGCCGACGGTTGCTACGATTTTAACCAAAATTAAGTTGAAAATACTCAACCGTTTATTGCGCGAAGAGAATGTGATGATTGAGCTTCAACTTAAAATTGAGTTGTTTTGATCATCAAATTAAAATATATACAAGTAAGGTTTGGAAATACCAGTTAACAATAGCTAGATGGGTGCAATTCTATCTGCATCAACTTCTTGGTATTCACCCAACTGCTCGAACTTCACCTCGACAGAACTCAACGTTGAGTTTTTTTTACTTAATTTTGGGTACATTTTTCTTATCGTGTACACTTTCGATTGACATCACTTATCACGCGTGTATAGTCTCGTGGGATTGTGGCTCGGCTCTGGATGCCGAGGTTCATGGTTCGAATCCCGATTGCAACTTTTTTTTCATGTGAGGAAAATATTCATACGATCGTCATATGAACTTCTTTCTATTAGGAAATCGTATAAAACTAGCAATAATGTCTTCTGGCAAGTTTCCATACAATATTCTAATGAGTTCCTCTCGATTTGTTCGCTCAGTGTACTTATACAACATTTTATACAGCTATAATCACTAAGCTGTATAGCGGCTAAGGTATTTTTAATATAAAGGCTTTTGAAAAGCTATAACAAAGCCAACAAATAAAACTGTGTAAGAGAACACAGAATGATCATTCAAAAGCTTAACCGACTAATTTCTTAGCTACATAAACAAGCTGTGTAAACGTACACAAACATTGTTCGCATAAGAACTTTCTTTTCCAAAGTATGCAACTCTAGAGCTAAATGTTGTGTTAAAGCTGTGTTACATTACGCATAAGTACTGTATCGATTTTTTAATTCTGCTTATAGCTTATTCAGCTTCACTTGCTTTTATACAATTATAAAACAGCTTATAAGTTCTTAGCTTCGGCTTAGGCAACTAAAAATGTTAGTTGGAGTAGAGACCCCTCATTTTAGTGAGCGGAGGAGTCTCAAACCACAATAGAAACATTTCTTGCCTTCGAAAACTCCACACGCCAAGTTTGGTTCCATTAACTTGATAAGTTCTCGAGTTATTCAGAAATTTGTGTTTCATTTGTATGGAAGACCCCCCCCCCCCCCTTTGGCCCATTCCAGATGACAGAGGAGTCTCAAACCTCTATAGATACATTTCGGTCCTCCAAAAACCTTCAGATGTCAAATTTGGTTCCATATGCTTGATTAGTTCTCGAGTTATGCCCACATATGTGTGTTTCATTTGTATGAGAGCCCCCTCTTACAGAGGGCGGAGGGATGAAGAGTCACCTTAGAAATATTTCTTGCCTTCAAAAATCTCTACATGCCAAATTTGGTTCCATTTGATTAGTTCTCGAGATATATAGAAACTTTTGTTTCATTTATATGACACCCCCCTCCCTCCCAGAGAGAGAGGAGGGGGTCCCATACTATCGTAGAAACAATCATTGCCTTTAAAATCCCAGCATGCCAAATTTGGTTCCATTTGCTTTATTAGATCTAGAGTTATGGAGAAATTTTAGTTTCATTTGTATGACAGCACCCTCCTAGGAGGAGGGGAGGGGTCTCAAACCACCATAGAAAAAAAAATTGTCTCCAGAAAACCCCACATGCAAAATTTGGTTCCATTTGCTTGATTAGTTCTTGAGATAAGCAGAAAATTCTGTTTCATTTGTATAGGAGCCTCCCTTTTTAGAGAGGGGAGGGGTCTCTGACTACCATATAAACATTTATTGCCTCCAAAAGCTTCCGCATGCTTAATTTGGGTTCCTTTGCTTGATCAGTTCTCGAGTTATGCAGAAATTTGTACATCATTTGTATGGGAGCCCCCCTTTCCAGAGAAGGGAGGGGTCTCAAACCATCATAAGAACCTTCCCGGCCCCAAAAACCTTTCCATACAAAATTTCACGCTGATCAGTCCAGTAGTTTTCGAGCCTATTAGGTTCAGACCTCCATACAGTCTGAAAATTCGGGGACGATAAACCAGTTATGATGATTTAGTGAATTATTTTCGATCTATGATTTTCCACAATTTTAAGATTCTTGACTTTTTGGATTTAAGATCATGCAATATGTGCTTATGATTTTTTTTAACATTGCACAGAGACGCTGAATCCGAATATTTTCTTATCTCAAAACTACTTTTATTTATAATTGCAGCTACTACCGATGTTAGGGCAACAAACTGGCATGGTATGTTTGATTTACTGCTATAAAAATGCGTTCTAGTTCTTCCGAAGGTATGACATAGTTTGATAAGTTTAGTTTGAGAAAAGCTACGCTGGAAACCATTGAAAGAAAGGATCACAAATGTAGCGTATGCATTCGAATACCTGCTCGACCATATAATCGCACCACACTATCGGTAATACCTGAAGCACTAGAAATCAGCACCTAATCAATTAAAACTCTCGCTGCCACAGAGTGATTTACCAAATCATTAAGGCATTAGCGACTCCCACTGTTTTCGTACTGATTTACTGAGCGTAACCAACACTCATATTTCATCTATCCGGGACACTCGCTACAAATGAAGATAGATTAATTGTTTGACAGTCGACCAAAAGTCGGCGCAATGTTTAAATGCAACGCCCTCCTTCAAATGCACGATCAACCTCCGGAAGGAACCTTCCATCAGCCACCACCAGAAAGAACTTGCACCACAAAGGCTTCATAGGAATGGAAACAATTTTGTCGAATTAGTTCTTGTCTTGCTGCCGGTAATTTATCAAACTGGTACGCGCAGTCGGTGGTGGCTGAAAGAATGGGAAATAAACAACGACACTCAAATGATTCATGGAATGTTGGCAGTCAAATGGGCGAAATCTGCCGTCGAGCATGTGGAAAAATAAAAGTGTGAAGGAACACGAATTCCAGCTGTGTTGCTATTTGGGTCCCCGAACGGGGACTAGCAGACATGGAGAAAATTGAGAAATCGGATTGATACACAGTTCACTAATTTTGCATCAAAGGGACTATGAATGTTGCTGCATATGCCTGTCAACAAGTTTCATTCAGATCTGAAAGGCACCACTGGAAACGAAGTAAAAAATAGATCTAAAATTACAATCAAGCTCATTTGGTTAGTCAATCCGTGTCAAACCACTCGATCGTGATTTGCACTTCTCTCCTAACGATTTGCTGCGGCGGCGATCAGAGCACAGAACCTGTGAATGAAAATTGCATCCAAGTGGAAAACGAGACTACTTGACAGTATGAAAAGCGAGCTATAAAACCAGAATTAAACAATTAGTTCAGCTCAATTTATACCGAGTGTCGCGCACGAATGAAGCAACGATAATTTAAAATTAACAAGAAATAAATCTTCGCTCATCATCGGTGGTGACGGCGGAACGCACTTTGAGTACAACCAGGAAAGTCGGTCTTGCATGGTTCACAGATAGATGCACCACTTGAACCGGTAATTAAAAGACGATGGCAATTGCTCTAATTGGTGTTTCGTTTCATGATTTAGAATTTGAAATTTCGATTTTAGGCCGTGGTGACTTCGAGTGAATTAAGCTGAATTAAGCTTCTTGTGTTTTAAAGAATTCAAATATGACACGTATAACATGAATTATTTCTCCACAAAAAGTTACAAACATGCATCCAAAGAGTTTTCGTTTAGTAATAAATTAATTTGAGGCAGCATTTGTGTCACAATACGACACGTGACAGCATAATTAATTCCAGTGACATATGCACGCCTTTCGTCATTATGTAAACCCCTCACTCGCTGTTATATGAATGAAAGAAGGTGGAATGAAAACAAGTTAAGTTAGAGCTGAGAGATTACTTGATGATTTACTGTTTTCGTGAAAATGTCGCTATAGTGTTTTCTTTTTTTTTTTGCGAATATCCTTCGTTAACACCGGATACATTTTATCTAAGATATCTATTCTAATGTTAATTTCGATTTTTCCTATATTCCGTTCCACGCTGAAGCAATGGAATGGTGTACAAATAGATTGATTTCTTCAGAAAGTTTACTTCGGATTAGTGTAAAATGCAAACAAACACAATAAATCAACTCACTCGCGTTTTCATGCACTGAAAATTAATTCTCGTTCAAAATACGAAATACGAACTAACAAATCTATTCGTTGTTTTTTGCAACGAAATAGATTCGTATTTTTTAAGAAGGTACCTTCGTAATAAATGTCAAAAGCACGAAACATTTGTTAAAGCAATGTTCATTGTACGAAAACGATACAAAGAGCTACGAATATTAGTCACAAATAATAAAGAAACGTCGCTTTGGTGATTGCATGATTGACTGACAGATCTATTTATATCGACTCGAAAAATAAAAGCGCAGCTACGAGAAGGTTTCTAGCTGAGAATCACATGGGTACATAGTATAGAATAACATAACATAGAACACTTGCACATATCTTGGGGGTAGAAACTGAGATAATCCATTTTTCAATTTCACTAAACGTATCGTCAAAAACGTTTAGTGTCGTGGGCACGTTTCTCTTGGCACATTTGGCCTCGTTCTTACAACTGTTTAAAAGATTAGTAATTGTCTTGAGATCTACTGCTAAAAGTTCTGGGAACCCAAATAACTTTCATAGATATTCAAGAGATAATAACTTCGGTTAGTCAAAATAGGCTCATTTTGAGTCGATACAAGCCTCGGCCTTGATAGCATTTAGTTTCTTCAGCGAATTTCCGTTTATGTGTGACGTTAACGTATGACGCGTTCACCAAAGCGGGCATTTACATTTCGGAAACAAAAGAAAAATTAAAGGGTGCCAAATCTGGTATAAACGGTTTTTGTGCGCTATCTATTGATTTATATTTTGCTAAAAACTCCGTCATAATCAAGTAGAAATATGACAGCGCATTATCGCGATGAAAAATTTATGAATTTTCTGCCCACAAATCCAACCGTTTACTACGACTTGCAGACGATTCAAAACGGCCAAGCTGTAGCGTTTGCCCTCTGGAACAAATTAATGATGAACCACACCACGGCAATAGAAGAAAACGATCACCTGATGTACCTTAGTTTTTGACTAACTTTGAAGTTGTTTTTTCGGTTTCGGCTCATTTTTAGTGCGCTATTTGTCATATTGTTGGGCAGTCTCAAAGTCATATTCATAAATCCATGTCTCGTCACCGCACGGAAAAAAATCGAAAATCTTCCTGTTATTCCGATTCAAATCATGACTAAGTCCCATTATCGAGTACATCTATATTTTATTAAATCATTCTCATATCCATGAACTCAATTCACGCCTGTTGAGCGTACCTTGCATTTTCGTAACACTCTAGAGAATTAAAATTATAATCATGCACTCATGATGAACCTAAATATGTGATGTTGTCCCTGAAATCATGAATTTAGATCACGAAAAAACAGCAGCAACACTAGTGTTGTTTTTTTATGTTGTTTGAGAGTTTGCGATTTAATCAGTGCCGGAGTTTATCATCCTTTCGAGAGAAATCTTGCTTCATAACCTAAATCAACAACTAGTGTTATCCTTTACTTGGGATACTTGAGATCATCATCTGCACAGTCGCTGGTGACACCGTATTAGCGAACTTATTCCACTTTCAACGCATTCGTTGTGCATTTGTCACTTCTTTACCGCATCCTCGAAGTGTTCGCTTGACAATTGTCCAATATTTTTCGATCGGTCTGAACTCAGGGCAATTCGAAGGATTAATCTGACGAAATTAATATTGTTTGCAGCATGCCATTCTAGTACCTCTCTAGAGTAGTGGCAGCTGGCTAGATCCGGCCAAAACATAATGTTGCCAAATGAAGGGTAAAATCCGCTTTTTCAGGCACTCTTTAATGTAAACCTTTGACGTCATTGTGTGAGATGTGATGAAAACCTTGGTTTTAAAGCCACACTGCAGATTCCTTGCCAAATCATTAGTTTCCGAGCAAACTTATCAGCAAAAACAAATTTATACATGGAAGGGACATCCCCCCAATTGCCAGGTAAAATTTTCGTCCGGGGATTTGTTTATAAACGATTTTTACATCTGTATCGTCATCCATAAAAATACAGCCATCAAATTTCGTCAAAACTCGTTCGTATAGTGCTCGCTTTTTGGAAATTAATTTTTGTTTCAGGGAGCGATTCAGATGTTTAAAAGCACAAAAAGACCTATATCCTTCTTGAAAGGATGTTACGCACGGTGGAAAAGTTGGAATTGTATTTCTTTGCCAAATCACGTATGGAGACACCTGGGTTGCCTTTCACGTACCTCAACACCTTTCTCCTCAGCTCATTGTCCCTATTTCCACTTTTATGATAGATGCGCTGTCCTCAATCCACACTCAGAGTATTCTTGTAACGTTTGATTACAAGACACACCGTTGACTCTGGGAATTTTAACACTTTTGCTATTTTTGAGGCAAACCACGAAGGTTTTTCTAGATGTTTGTGCACAATTAATTTTCTTTTCTTAAGTTCCATGATCCGCAATTTCTAGATGCGTCGATCAATCGAAAAAAAAACCTTTCACCAATTTCTTCGTCAATGAAACATCAACAAATGCCTGGCAAACGTTTTTTCTTTGTTCCATCCACCAGGGACGCAGTGGTGTATTAAACCATGCGTCCAGATTTACTTTGAATCGAGATTTACGAAAGAGCACTGTTGTTGATACTTCCGTAATGCGGTTTGAACTGCTCTAACGCTCACACCATCTTCCCAAGCAGCACACAATGGTCAGAAACAATTTCAGATTGGTACAGACTTGACTCTAACATAATTGAACATAAGTTACATCAACCAGTTTGTACCAAGTGTGCTACTAGGGTTCCTAAGCCAGTTTTCGGCTCGAAAGACAACTGATGGTGCACCGTTTATGTACAACCCGTTTTCTTTGCTCGGGAGAAAGTCCACGCATTTTTTCCATTCCGGGCACAAAAATTGAAAAGAATGACAACATCAGTTTGACTTAGATGTAAACAACAGGACGCAGTCAAAAGTTGATTGAATACAGCACGCATTTAAGTGTATTTGTAACTATCGAAACAGTCTATATTCAAAAAGGTGTTCCCAAATCTGTGACTCAAGGTTGACGTATTTGAGATCGGATTTTTCCGTACAGTAATAAGCCGTTTGTTGAATGCATGGTCATCAGTTATGTTGGCAATCATTTCTATTGCGACCTCTCGTTGCCGCGTTTCATACCCAAAATATCCAGCAAAATGTGTTGAATCGATCCATAAGAGATGTTGAGTTTCTTATTATCGCTCCAATACTTTGCAACACTTTTTCGATGTTATGGTTGTTAACAAAGGTGGGCAAGTTTTCCACGATTTCATGACCCTCTGAATGCTTTAAGCCGCTCAAACACATGTGTTCTCGATAGAGTAGAGTCCTCAAGACACTCTCAACACAAAACTTCAAGCTCGTATAATATTATTGTTCCATATTAAAGTTTTGCACACAAACTAACAGCTGCAAAAATCAACTATTTTTAGGCATTCCACTAGAGTTAGGGATGGATGATAATGACAGTTTCACCAAGTTAATAAAGCAAAATACCGATTCGGTTAACACGTTAACAGTTTTAAATCACCTGTCCGGGTCAACATTGACCATATGGTAGAGAGAGGGAGAGTGTGTGTGAGAGAGAGAGAGAAAACCAATGACGAAAAGAAATTCAAATGCGTTCTATCTGCTATTTCTCAACATTTTGGAAATAATTCAGATAGGTGCATCTGCGTTTTGAAATTTGAACTGATCTATCGAGCCGTCCAGAATGAACTAAAACGTCTACAGCAGACGTACAGTTTAAAGCAGAGTCCGAAATTTTCGCCTAGGACTTGAGAAAAGAAACGTCCTTTTTCACCAACTTGGAGAAACAGATGAGAATGTGAGAAGCAAGAGACTATTATACGCTCACAGCATTTTTCGCGAGAAAGGCAACGGCGATTTATAATTTTCGGAGAGCATGAGTAGCTGATACTTTTTGACACCTGAAAATACACCAGTCTTCATGCTTGTTTTATGCTGACATTATAATTCTATAATGATGGTCCATGGCGGTACCAGTGTGCACCGACTTGGCCTTATTTTCGGTTTTTGCTCCTCGTATACGACCTAAACATGTTCTCAGTGAAAAATGTGACATGAGAAAATATGTTCGTTGAATTTTGGAGCGAGATATTTTCGCATATGCAAGAGAGAGGATAATGAATTTTCGCGAAAAAGGAGAGATGAAAAAGTGAACGGTTCGCTACTCATCGACAACCTGCTTGAGAGAGAGCATGGTTTTCACCCAGCTGAGTGAGAATTTCGATTCCTGAGTTTAAAGAGACGTTAATAAAATGAGTGAATTACGATCTATCGAGAATTCATGCGAGTGTTCTCGACTTGTAGTGGTATGTATTTGATTGATGAATTTCATGCCAATGAACTTATTTAGCTAATTCTAGTTTTATATAATTGTCATGCAAAACACTAACCGAGTGCTTATGTATGTAGTCCATCCGATAATCTGTTTTGTTACGAAGATTTTTCTGTTTATCAACACGCGCCAAACAATCGCACAAAAACTCGGCGTCGATGTCGGTGCGTTTTTCTCCCATAGAAACGGATAAGGAGAGGGAGGGAGAGATAGCTCATCGAATCTTCCGGTCCGACTCCAAGCATCTTGCTTTGAGGTGTCATGTGGGTCTGTCCCGATTGTCTGTTGATCTGCTAAATTTGGAAGAAGTCTGCATTGAGTTATCTCAAATAGTGATAATCCACCCACTATATTAAAAAAAAACACACATTGCTATTGGTAGAGCGGATGGAAGATAATGAAATCATTGGGTATGGAACAAGTCTTCCCTGGTTGGTATTAAACCGATGAGCATTGACATCAATAGAAGCATAAGCGAAATGCATCTCCGACGGACTCTTATTTTGACCAAATCCCTCAATCAAAATTTTAAATGGATAAGCATAAATCCTACTTAAGAAGCTTCAACTTGCTTAATACAGATATTAGTTACAGAAGTGAAATAGATTGTAAAATACGGTAGTAAAAATTGAAAATTTACGAAAAAAAGATTTTGGCTCGAGCATCGGCTGTGAAGGGTTATGTCGATACTCTATTTCGGTTATCTATAATTCACTCTTCATCCTCTTTTTGGATCCCATTCACGTCATTTCAATTCATCAAAGCAATGCAAATAAGCGAAACAATTCACCAATGCATAAATATTAACGGAAAATCATTGTACGGTAAAACGTAGTAACTTGGAAATGTCAAATGGTTGACTTTGATAGTGCAGAAGACTTTGAATTTGATAATGCAATGCACTTGAAAGACTTCTTATCAAAATTAAATGTAAAATTCTAAATTGATCTTTAAATCCGTCGAAAGATTTGAAAAATATAGATAAAAATTTAACATAAAATTTAATAACAAAAACTTTGCTTATCAGGTATGTTTAAAAAGGGGTTTTAATATTTAGAAATTTTATTCATTTAAGGTCTCGAATTTTTTTAAAGCTTTGTTCACGCATGGAATGTGTGAACGTTTTTTTTTTTTTTGATTTCGAAAATCAGGGTTTCCATTTTTTCCAGAAAATCCCAATTAAAATTTTCTAATTTTCTTGGACATCACTTATTTCAACTATTCATAACTAAAAAACGGAGAATCGTTGAAGAATAGTTTTCCCAAATTATTATTAAATTTGCTCAAGAATACAATACAAATAATATCTGAAAAAACTTTTCTTTCCAAAATTTCACGGAAGAGGAAAACAACTAAGAAATTCCGGAAAACAATGTTGCATGGAAAATTATGAGGCAATGTCTACTTTTTAAATATATCACTGCACTCACGGTATATGTAATTATACATAATTAAGATTCCAGTAAAAACAAAATCGCATATAATAATGGATATGAGTATAAAGTGGTGGCGATATGAACGTATATCGCCTCCACGTTGTACTCATATGCGCTATCATATGCTTTATTGTGTTGAATGCGATGGAATCTTTTCTTCAAATTGTTTTTACTTGAACCTTGAGCACACGTTGAACTACTCGATGAACTAATGATACGTTAACGTTGTTCGCACTTTTAGCTAAATGCGAAATCATTTTTACCTATACTTAAATTAATTGTCTACCAAGCGTCTACTTTGAACAAATCCGAATTGCTAACCTGAGAAATAAACTTACAAGCAAACAAGCAAGCGAAATGGTTTGTAGTTTTGGTATGAAATGTGCGACAAGGCGCTATTATTTTTAGCATTACTCGGAAACAAAAACAAAACATCAAAAATTCGACAATTTATGCTAAGGAATCAGTGAAAATAAAATTATTTTTCTTCGAAATTTTCCATGGTTCGAAACATTGTCGCACGGCTTTTCCTTGCATTTTTTCCAAGAAATCTGGCAACCCTGTTTAAAAAAAAAATCGTTCATATCTAAACAAAATCGTCAAAAAGTCTAAAGTACCAATTGTCAACAATGACTTAAAACGTAAGTCTCCTGGAAATGTCAGGTTGCTAATATCTATATCCACTACTGACGGGCAAGTAATAACTCCATATATCTGTTTCTGGTGCTATTTTGTTTGTGGGTCCAAGCAGATTCCAGAAAAATACGCTAGATGTAATTGTTTACAAATGTTACTTTAGATCATTTGACTTTTTTGTCTAGATATATCGAAAAACTCTATGCATGGACAAAGTTCCATACAATTCCTTTTCGACCCAAAACAAGTACGATATTAAAATAAATCCCCGGCTGCTAATTGCCAATTATAACGCGTTCCTTCAATGCAACTAGAATGATTTTGATGCTAGCTGATGAATGATCACGAAACAATATCAAAATCTGGTTTAACAGCAAAAAGTTATATTAAGCCGTAACTTGAGTGATTTATTATTTAAAATTTCAAAATCATATATGTAAATGCCAAATTGTGATGTGATGTCATGATTTGTTACAAAAATTAGTTTGCGTTATGGTGAGTTAACTTAAAATATCACGAAAAGCTATGGCAGCAAAATGTTCTATTCATTAGGTGTTGGGTTTTTACACGAGAAATAATGTGTTCTTCAAAAAGAGAAAAACAGATCATGACTTCGTGAATGTATTGTATTGTCGTGTTATGAATATACACCATGAACAATATTCAAGATATCATGACCAATTTTCCCGCCGCAATGAAATCATAAATAGATCGGGGCAAAACCATGAGCTGAATTCTTGATACTGAAAACTTTATTCATGAGTCTGCAAATCTACTTTATCGACTCTGAATGTAAACTAAAAAATAAATTCACCGTTAGGATTCGAACCTAGTGTGGATGTGGAGAGCTGTAATAGTACTTGGTGGATTTACTTACTACGCTATAGTTATACTTGAAAAGACTCTCGACTAATAAAGCTGATTACACAACTTTAGATTAGAGGCACAACAAACCTTCCTAATTTCATGATTCGCATCTGCCGTTTCAAAAATGAAACCATGAATTAGAGTCATGAATTCATCAAATGAGAAGAGAGTTCGTTTCATGATTTTTAATTCATGAAAACAGAAACGGATTTGCTTCCGTGTATCCTCATCTCAGACTCGGAATCGTTCTCGAAATTGACGCAATATGACGAATAACTTAAATAACGAATTGAAAAATATTCGAAAAATGCGCTAGAACGTATCTGTCAGTCTGTGTCTTCAAAACATCCACAGATGTTAAGAGGCCTAAACTGACAGTCAGTGATAAAAAAAAAACATCGAATTACCTCTGTGCAAATTTATCTACAATTAAAACGAATAGGACGCGTAATTTTATGATCGATTGCTGCAAAATGCTTGAAAATCAATCATATATGACTGACTCATTAATGCTCAAAATCTTGCATAGGTTCGAATCGAATACCTTCCCATAAGACGAAGTCTACATTAAAACTATAAATATTTTAAAATATTTGCTGATCAATATTACCCAAAATAAATACAAAAATACAAATAACGTAACCGCATACACAATTATAATCATGACATCAGAAATTCTTGATATATTTATTCGGTACCAAAATCTAGATGTTCACATCAAATTAATTAGAAAGGAAGGTACAGTTTAAAGCAAGCTTCTGCTCAATTCCAGTCCTCATGCCAGCTATTCCATTTATGTCAGCTGATTTGGCAATGTGTTAGAAAAAATACCTCTCGAAAAAGCGAAAAAGTTTTATCATACTACGAATGACGCTATTGTAGCAACTTACATGCTATTCATTCACGATTATGTCATACATGTGTAAAGCTACGTCACCAAGAATAATGAATCAATTGACGTTCTTAAAATACATTCCGTTCTTTATTTATACAAACATGATAATGAAAAACGCCACTTGCATTCTTAAAATAGATAATACTCACTAAC
>JASCZW010013560.1:0-25217 GCA_034211315.2 Aedes japonicus | reverse complement strand
GGGTTATCGTATTGTTACATAAAACAAACTAAAAATACACTATCAATGCGAATTAGACAGGTTCTAGAAAAACGACTAAACTTACAGACGAAGCACCTGGCGAGTCACGTTGAAATCAGTCAGCGGAAACCCTATTGTCTTGTAAATATATTATCTTCGCGCTAAACATATTATTATAATTGGTTTGCTGTGGAGGTAACCGCAGCACTTTGTGGGCTCGGGGGTTGCACGTTAATGTTGATTTGCTCCAGAAGATCAGGACAGTCAATGCGGCCTTGCAAGATGTTCATGGATTAACAAAGCCCTGACTGTATTTCCTCTACGGGCTGACAGGGGCTCCAGGTTAATCAGTTGGCAACGGTTGTAGCTTGGCAAAGCGATAGATCGTTCCAACCACTTGCAGTTTACGTAGCGCAAATTCATAAACCGTCGTTGAACAGCCTCTACGAACGACACTTGTTGTAATGTGGAGTCCACACAACTGAGCAATACTCTAATATAGAACGACAGAAGGAGCAGCACAACGATTTGAGGCAGTTGATGTTCGTGAAGTCTTTAGCAATCCGGAAGATGAACCCCAAAGTACGCAGGAGGTTTGTCGACAGCGTACCAGAGATATGCCGTTGAAGGTGCGAGTTGGGTGTCCAGAATTACTCCTGTGTCCTGACTTGACTGACGCGCTCAATTTCGATGCCCCACAAGACATACTTGAATAAAATAGTCTTTTTTCAGGCGAAACGAGATAATTTTGCATTTGGTCGTTGACATCCATGCGATTCAAATTGCACCAGTCGGCAAAAGCATTCAGCTGACGTTGAGAAAGTGACAGTCAATGCGAGTGCACTGAAGATAGAGTTTCAGGTCATTCACAAAGGTCATAGGAGATTGTCAGTCTCCCATGTTTATAGCCACGTCTGGTATACCGCAGGGCAGTCACTTGGGACCGTTGATTATTTTGATCTACTTCAACGACGTAAATTTGGCTTTCGAAGGACCACGACTATCATACGCAGATGACCTGAAACTCTATCTTCGAGTGCACTCACTCGATGACTGTCACTTTCTCAACGTCAGCTGAATGCTTTTGCCGACTGGTGCAATTTGAATCGCATGGATGTCAACCCGGCCAAATGCAAAGTTATCTCGTTTTCGCACAAGAAAAAGACTATTTTATTCAAGTATGTCTTGTGGGGCATCGAAATTGAGCGCGTCAGTCAAGTCAAGGACCTAGGAGTAATTCTGGACACCCAACTCACCTTCAAGCAGCATATCTCGTACGCTGTCGGCAAAGCCTCCTGCGTGCTGGGGTTCATCTTCCGGATTGCTAAAGACTTCACGAACATCAACTGCCTCAAATCGTTGTACTGCTCCTTGTGTCGTTCTATATTAGAGTATTGCTCGGTTGTGTGGACTCCCCATTACAACAACGGTGTCGTTAGAGTAGAGGCTGTTCAACGACGGTTTATGAGATTTGCGCTACGTAAACTACCGTGGACGGAACTGGAACGATCCCTATCGTTTGCCAAGCTACGAAAGCCGTTGCCAACTGATTAACCTGGAGCCCCTGTCAGCCCGTAGAGATACAGTCAGGGCTTTGTTAATCGCAGACATCTTGCAAGGCCGCATTGACTGTCCTGATCTTCTGGAGCAAATCAACATTAACGTGCAACCCCGAGCCCTGAGGAATAGTTTGATGCTGCGGTTACCTCCACAGCGAACCAATTATAGTATGTTTGGCGCAATTGGCGGTTTACGAAGACTCTTTAATAGGGTTTCCGCCTTGTTTGATTTCAACGTGACTCGCCAGATGCTTCGTCTTAAGTTTAGTCGTTTTTTTAAAGACCTGTCTAATTCGCATTGATTGTGTATTTTTAGTTTGTTTTATGTCATGACCAATGTACCGTTCAAGTATAGCTTTAAGTAACAACATCATTGGGGTTTAAACATAACCTGTTGATGCATAGAAATAAATATTGTATCACATTGCATTGCATGAATATGTGTGAAGTTGGAAGCATGTACAGTCTAGAAATGAAAGTGTAAACTTTTAGCTGATTATTCGGCTTTTGAGTTTCAAAAATCATTCAATTACTTGTGTATATACTCTGAAAATTTATTTTCGTAAATCATCTCGTAAACATGGATTGTTTATGTAGAACAATTGTCTCGTATATGTAATGTAATGTGATAAGAGCCAAGGATTTACTATGTCTGTGTAACTGTGAGAATAGCCTACCTGATGGCTTGTTGTAGCAGAACCAGTCGATCTCAATGAGGACCTTTGAAATGATATGGCCAGAAGGCTACGTGTTTTCACATGACAAGGGACTGGCGACTCCACGAACCCTTGTCCAGTCAACAGATCCTTCTTTAGTAAAGTTTAGTAGTAACACCTTTTGCTATCATTTGAAGGATGAGCCCCCCAGGATTCATAAGAAAGTGACCCTAAGCTACAACAACCTTCTTGCCCTTTTCAAGAATATGATTTCCAACATGAAAACAATACCTGCACTCAGTAATCCGAACCCAAGAATGAAAAATCCTGCCAAGTAATTTTCCAGACTCAGCGCTCTTGGACCATTTTCCTCTCGGTCGTGCGCGTTCAACGCCACCATATGAAGGAAATAGTCATCATACTGAAAGATAATCCGAAGCCGCTGACCGTTTACAAGCAGACCACTATCCGTATGCCGAACTACATCGTCGAGTTGTTCCATCAGTGGCCATGTTTTAGTGGCCATCAAAACTTCATGCTCGTGGTACAATTCTTCCTTCATCAGCCGATACTGATGTATGTTGTTCGCTGTGATCCACTCACCAAGCATCAGTTGGCCAATGTGTAACTGAGCCAAGACAAAAGCAGCTGTTCCTTCATCGGCAATTCGGTGGAGCTCGGACGGAGGATAAACTTGGAAAGTTGAAACTAACTTCATCATGATGGGCTGCAATGGAGATCCGTTCAATGACGGTGATAGTTTATCAATTGTTCGATGGGAGAGGTAATCTGTATTCATACATTATCCGATAGAAGCAACGAGAATGACCACGCTTCGTGAGACTGCAACCAATGGATGCCACTCTGGGCCAAATCGCTCACGGTGTTGATTGCGGGATCATACATAGGAATAGTTAATAAGCTTGCGTATCTTCCTGAAAATATACCTCCCATGTTTATGACATACAGTAGCAGTGATATGGATAGGATGGTCTCCGACGCCGAACGGTTGCGGACCTTTGCAACTTGTTGGAGGAAAATCGCCAACACATTGAATAGATTCCAGACGAAACCTCTTTGCTCCATTTCACGCATCATGAAGTGAGAGATTAACATGTAAAACACCACAGCAGAGCAAAATGCGCAACAGATGGCGAGGTAGGCAGATAGGGGAAATGCCATTGTGATTATTTTCCAACGTAGGATGGGACTAGAACGATAGTTGCTCAATGGTTACTAAGGACCTAATAAATCGAATAAACTTACTGCGGCTTTGGCACCAGACAAATAACTTTCGCGCTAAGCGCGTACGTTGAGAATGTAAAATACCTGTAGCAGTTATACCAGCTACTCAAGGCACCAACACCTATATCAGCTCGACGTTCCGCTAAATCCCCTAGTATGCCATTTCCGGTTCCATTCGGTAGAACCTTACCCCACATATTGACCTCGTCTAAGATGAAACGTCATCGGTTGGGGAACGATAAAACTTGAGAGGAACTTACCGATAACCAACTCAATCGTACAGTTCCGCTTTCTGCAAAACTCCACTAGCATAAGACCATCAAAACCATCCATCGAATAGTGTTTGTTTCCCACACGAATAACTGGATTCGAGGCGTCAGCCTCTTTGATCAACATGTGTGGATTTATGAAGAACGTCGCTACCCGGATCGACTTCCCGTACAAATCGCTGGTCTTATCGGGAAACAGCCAGTTCCCAAATTCGAACAATCCGCCCTCGACGTGATAGCGATCTACGAGGTACAGCTCAGAGGCATGCTCCACACTACCACCGAACCGATTGGTCAGCAAATCAACCGTATTCGTCTCAATACTTGACTGAAGGACTAAGAAATTCAAAATTTCCGGCAGGCTAGGATGCTCTCGAACTGAATTAAGGAAATCATTGGAATTAGCATCGTCGTCCACCAGTAAAAGAACATATTTGTTGGAACTCCGGTAGCCAGCTTCGTCGTGGAGGTCGATGAAAACATCAAAGAAATCTAACGCAGCACTTTGAAGCACAACAAAGGCGCTGCACCCGGATTCGATTCCCTCCAGCAGGGGACTATTCCCAGAATTGAACTTTCCATAGTTTCCGTCCATCTGTATTGACATAAACGGTAATGCCGAACCTGTTGTTACATTCAAATGGATGTTACTGAACTCCCCGGCTATCAGGCAGATCGTCCAAATGCCTGCTATGTAGGTCGTTACTGGAATTCATATAAACTGTTTGGCATGAATTTCTTCGGAATGTAAGCCTACGTACAAATGTCACTTATCAATTGTTCGTAACTGTTCCAGAATTGGATGGAATCAAATTCTCTTTCCATGCTGGCTACTGCGATGTGTCCAACTTTCGCAGCTAGTCTTGATGCGTTTGAATCGTCATGAATCGATTCGATAACAGTCGTTTATAAACCGATTGGATAATTACTGCTATAGTGGTGCTATAGCTATGGCATCATATCGCCATTTTGCTCCAGTCCGGCTGACATTATAGGACAATTAAGTGAGAAGTCAGTGGAATAATTTAAAAATCACTATGTAAACAATATATGCTTAATGGTGACAATTAAACTAATTAGATTGCCGACTGCAAACTGAACTAATCGATTTATTATGATCTAGCAAAACATTGGAGGTCTATTCCAATTGAAATGCCACTCACATTCGTTTTCTAGCAAAAACAAAAAGAAAGGTCAAAAGGTAACTAAATTTAAAGTTCTGAAAATTAAACTGGAATTATCGAAAAGCTAAGTGCCACAATTACTCCTGCAGATTACATCATACACGACATAACTGAAAAACTAAAAAACTCGAAAAACAACAGATTAGCTGGACAAGCATTGACGGCCGTAGTTGAAGCGCCAAATTAGAGTATGCCGTGCCCAAGGTCATGGAAAAATCTCTAAAAATATAACAGGAAGCAACAAGAAGCAACAGAAAATGACACTTCCCTCACAGCGGAGCCTAGTACCAACAATCAATAAAGACTGTACTCGAAAAAAAATACAACAGACCAAAATGTTCACGAAAAAATCATTTTAAAGCGGATATTTTTTAACTAAATTAAACTCTTAGGGAATTAACAAACACTTACAAGCTATGTTTTTGCTAAGTTGGTTTATTAGACTAAATGGCCGCAGTCCAAAGACTTAGCTCTTTCTATCAAAACCTTTGCAACACTTGCGCCATCTTTCTTACACACTTTCATCCACTCTTTCTTCATATCCTTGTCGTTTTTGAAGACCTTCCCTGTTTTCTGGTGCTTTCCCTTCATAATCGCCCAGAATTTGACTATTGGGCGAAGTTCTGGCGAGTTTGGCGGATTTGCCTCCATCAGCACAAAAACAACGTAGGCTTCGTACCGCTTCATTCTCTGCTGTACGAACCAGGTGGGAGAATTGACCTTCTTATCCACGTCCCGAATCACATGGTCCGGATTGCGCTTGAAGTAATTCCACCGATAATCCAACATGAAACTCACACTTCACTCGTGATCAAGAATCCTAAACCACCGATACAAATATGCAGCGATCTCATCTGTCAAAACCTATAGAATAATTTTATGCCCCAGCTTGCCGCTGGGTCGTCTGGGTTTCTCTGAACAATTCTACCACACAGGACACGGTCGAATGGTTGATTCCCAACAGTTTCGCGATCCACCTGTGGGACTAGCCTGAATTTTACACGACAACGCCTCTAATTTTTTGGTGAAAGCACTTCTAGCATGGAAGCCATATTAATAACCACTTGACAGATTGTCATGAAATTTTGCACTTGTAAATATCGTACTCTGAGCTAGTTTTCATTTCACCACATTTGCCCATGCAATAAAAAGTAATACATAAAAGAAAGTGTTGCAGTTTTTTCGAATATGAGCTTCATGAAACAAGCGTTTTGAAATTGATTCACTGTTGTAACGGGTGGCAATTAAAATTTTGGAATTTTTTCGAGGCCTCTATGCTCAACAACAAACGAGCTCAGAGAAAAATAAGAGTGTGTATGCGTTAGCTCTTTGTCTCCTCTTTCTGCTAGTATTTTCTGTTTTGTTTATGCTTGCTCAGTTTTGCTCAAAATGCCGTCAAAACAAGAAGTATTTCGCGAGCGCGTTGTACAGTTCTACGAACTGCACAGAAATCTCGACAAAACGTATACGGTACAACATTTTAAAAGCGAAAATGTTGCGACTTCGACTGTTTACCATATCCTAAGATCCCCAACAACTGCTCGCAAGCAAGGTAGTGGAAGACCAGTCAAAATTATGGACGCAAAAGGACTTCGTCCTCTTTCTCGTGCCTTCAACAACAAGGATTCACTGAGCCAACGGGATGCCGCAAAAAAGTTCAACTGTTCTCACCAGTACATCTGCAAAACATTGAAAAGAGTCGGAATAAAGTGCCGAAAGAAGACACGAGCCCCGGAATATACTGATGCACAGATTTCAACGCTGAAATCCCAATGCCGTTGGTTGATTAAAAATTATTCCGGAAAAAGTTTTGTTTTGGACGACGAAAGCTACTTCCCTTTTTCGAAGACGCAGATTCCCGGAAACTATCGATACTATTCAATGGATAGTTCTACTACACCTCCGAACATTAAATATAAGTTTAAACATAAGTTTGAACAGAAAGTGATGCTGTACATTGCCATTTCCGAGAAAGGCATTTCTAAGCCATGGTTCAAGCCCTCTGGTTTGGCAATCAATCAAGATGTGTACCAGAACGAATGCTTGAAGAAAATTTTGATCCCGTTTCTACAAAAACATCATGCTGATGGACAATACGTGTTTTGGCCGGATAAAGCGTCATCGCATTACGCCATAAAAACACAATCGTTCCTGAATGCCCATTCGATCCCATTTGTACCCAAAAACCACAACCCGACAAATCTGCCTTAGTGTCGCCCAATCGAAGATTTCTTCGGGGTTTTGAGTTCCTTGGTGTACAAAAATAACTGGAGAGCCACGAATTGCAAACAGTTGATTGGTAGAATCAAGAGATGCATTCGCAAAGTTGACATGGAGGCCGTACAACGCTCCTGTTCCGACATCAAACGGAAGCTTCGCCGAACATCCGATTACGGACCGTTTTCAAATGTTCACTAATTTTTTTTCAACAATGGACAATGTATCTTTTATTTGAATAAATCAGATCTTCTTCAACTATGTTTGTCTTTTTTTGACAGCTTGAGAAAGAAATTCCAAAATTTTAGTTGCCACCCGTTAGAGCTCCTTGTTCCGAAAAACTTCCTGCAACTTGCACCTTGCAATAACGTTTGCATTAAAAGAAATGGACAAAAAATTGTCGATTTTTCATGGGTTTACCTTCACCCGCACTGACAAAACTACCCATGCAGCATCAATCATAGTAACCCATGAGTCAGCACACAAAATTTGACAGCTCTATCAGTCGAACTCTAACCGTGATGGCAAAAACAGTGAAGCAACTCCGTTCAGAAGTGTGCGCGTTCAAAGAACGGCACCCCACCACGTCGAAAACGGTTCTGCCCGGTTCTAGCGTCAGCCCACTACTCGAAGCGATCGTCGGAGGAGATGGAGCGGCTGAATATCGATGTGGTACCCAAGTCGGCAAACCCGCCCAGGTAAACCAAACCAGGTGCGTCCCATCGAGAATTTCTGGGCCAACCTGAAGTGAAAGATCTACTCCAACCATTTTGTCGCGAAAACTGATGAGGAATTGATAATTAAAACGAAGAAAGAACTCAAAAACATGCCTACACGCATGTTTTCATCCACCATGGCGAATGTTCCCGTTAACTGCCGGACGGGGAAAGGGCGTAGAATTTTTTTTTACAAATAAGCTTTAATAATTACCTTCCATGATGTTGAAGGAGATGTTCGCTCATCACCATGAGGCACCAAGAGTGAACAACAATGTTTTTGGCTAGAATTGAAAGATATGAAGAGAAAGTTTTTTGATAGTTCCGCTAGTGTGCGGCAGGCTCGGAAACATAGCAGATGTTTTAGGAAAATTGAGCGAAAAGGGCATGTGTACAGTGGTACTCGAACCAACGACATTTTTGCCTAACATCCCACTGCGGGGTAGGTTAAAGCACGGACTAAGTCCGCCACTTCAACAGGCAAAAATGTCCGGTTGGAAGACGCTCATGTACCACTGTGGCTTGTATAGTTATTCTAGCGATCTATTGTGTGCACTCTGTTTACTGATGCGCACATGGGAGAGGAACTCTCTCCTTTTTTTGGGTTTGTTTAGATTCGCACCGACTGACGATCACTAAAGTTTAGAAAAACAAGCAACACTAGTGTCTGAATTTCCCCGGAGTCCGGAAAGATGCCCTCGTTCAGACACCTTTGCATCACCGCCCTGAACATTGCGGGATCCAGCAAGATAGCCACCTTGACGACCAGGTTCGGAATACCATCCGGTCCCGGCACTTTGTTCACCTGTAGCGACTTTGCTATCGCAATGAGTTCTTCGTTTGTCACCGTCGCTTCGTCGCCGGCCCCCGTTGTGCCGTTGTCAATGACCACGTTGTCACGGATCTTAAGATCTGGGATACTGGAACGCTGGTCATGGGACAAATCAACGGCGGCGGGGGGCCATGGACTCGGGTCGTGGTTCGGAAAGTGTCCCCCAACGATCGTCTGCAGCAGCTCTGGTGATTGCTCGGTTCCTCTGGTTTTGGTCATTACTACCCGATAGGCGTCACCCCGCGGATTCGTATTGGCCTTCTGACACAGGCCTTCAAAGCAGGCTCGCTGCAAACAAAGTATGAATAGACATATCGAAATGAAATGATGAATACGTTCTTATGGAAGATGAAATATTAAAATGGCGTGAAAGTTTTTGTTTTTCTACTGCTTAATAGTTCTCGCTTTCAGAACTTTTTGACTATCCTAGTAGTAGCTATAACGAAAAATCAAAAACAGCGAAGTGATCCGAAAGGTTTGTTTACTTAGTGGTGAAAGTTTCACGTTCAAAAGTTATCAAAGATGGAACGCAAGAGACGGAAGCACATTTTACTCACGCTCGTTAAAACACTGACGTGGTCAGGAGGAATGATCGCAAAGTATCTTAAATTCCCAAAATCGACTGTAAATACGGAACTAAATCGTTACCAGAAAACACTATTGCTGGATCGTACAAAACAAAACCACCGTAGAAGCGGATCATATCACCAGGAACTACGAGTGAAAGTTCGTAGGGAAGTCCGGGGCTATCCTGGGATCCCTTTGCGCCGAACAATACAGTTCGACGAATCTGTCGGCGTGAAGGTTTCCAGTCAAACCAGACCAGCAAGCACCCCAACAGGACCCTGAAACAGAACCTGGTTGCCAAAAGAATGCTATACGAGCAAGTTCTGATGAAATACAACGGATGCATTTTGATGGGCGATGAAACAAATGTTAAAATGGACTTTGTGGAAAGAAACCGAAGGTTTTCATCCCTGGAGAGACTATGAATGGGCAGGAATACAAGGAGGAGTGTCTTCAGAAGCGAATTTCGCCACTCATTAAATCGCACTGCGGTCCGGTGAAGCTCTGGCCTGACCAGAGATGCCAGATATTTGTTTCAAATGTCTGGGATAAATATTTGAAATGTCTGGGAATGTCTATAAAAGTCTGTAAATTTTTGTTTAGAAAATTAGACTTCTTTCAACGAAAAGACGTAATAAGAGAGCGAAGTATGTCATTTCCGCTATTTGTGTGATTATTTAAACATGTCTGCATCTATTTCTTGGCTTGTATGCAACCTTGAACTATTTTTTTCATATTTTTAAAGTGACACTGAAGCTTGAAGCATTCGCATAGATGACACAATTTTCAATAGTTTTTTTTTCCCCTAACGCTCTTTCCAGTTTTTTATTTTAAAATAAAATTTAGTTTTCATTTGATAAATTCAACAGCCTTTTTTTTTATTCAACAATTACCATTGATGGTGTGTACCATATTTTAATATGGTGTCATTATCAGTCATGATCATCAATATCATTATGGTCATAGGAATAATTTTTGTGTGGACTGCTTCTACGGTTAGTCAGTGATTATCTCTTAAATTTCAGGGAAACTCGCTCCTGATCTTCTGCAAGGCTCTTTGCTATATTCTAGGAAGTTTCCTCTTGAACTTCAGGCAAAATCCTCATGAGCTTCTTGGCAGTCACTCCTTATTTTCTTCGAAATGCACATTTAAGAATCCAGCCTTACCTTCCAGAAACATTTGGTAATTTTTTTCCTGAACATAGTTACTTTCTGATAAGTCCTATACTGAACTACGAGGAAAGTTTCTGCAAAACTTTGAGAAAGTACTCTCCATAATTTCTTGGAAAATCTTCTTAAGTTGTTAGAAGTTTCGTCCTGAACTTCTGAGAAGTTCTTTTCTGAACTGCCGAAATAATCTTCTCTGAACTTCAGGAGAGTATTTTCCTGAACTTCGGGGAAGTTTGTTCCTGAATTTCTGAGAATTTCCTGCTTGAACTACTAGTAGATCCCCCTATACTTCTGGAAAGTTTCTTCCTGATTTTATCAAAAGAATCTACCATAACTTCTGAGATTTCGTGAACTTCGAGAAGTTCTCATTCTGAAATGCTGAAATGTTCGATTTGGAACTTTAGAGAAGCTTTCTAGCACTTCTGGGTCGTTCCAACTAATTTTATGGTCTCTTCGCAACTTCTGAGAAGTCCTCTTGTGAACTTCCGAGGAGTTTTTTACTGATTTTTTTTTAATTCCTTCTTGACCCTACAGGTAGTTCCCTCTCTGGTAGGTTTCTTCTTGAAATTAGAGGAAGTTTTTTACTGCGCTTATTCTTTTAAAACTTCCAATTTTCCAGAACTGCGAGGAAAATTTTATTCGAAAATTTTTATGAAAATTCATTTAAATTTGTTCTAGAAATTTCTTGCTGGACTTCTGAAAAGTCCTCTTCTGAACTTTTGGGAAGTTTTCTCCAGAACTTTGGGGAAGTTTGTTCCGGAACTATTGGGAAATTCGTGCTCAAATTAGAAGGAAGTACCCCCAATGTGGAACTTCTGGGAAGTTACTTCCTGAACTCGAGAGAAGTTCTTTCCTCAACTGCTATGACGCATCGTCCTGAGGATTTTTTTCCCCTGATTATAGGTAGTGTCCTTCCTGGTTAGCTCCCGTCTGAAACTTGGGGAAGTTTTTTTTTCTAAACTTCTGAGAAGTTCAATCTTTAATTTCTGGGAAGAACTCTGAAAAATTCTAAACTTCAGAGAAGTCCTCTCCCCTACACTTCTTCCTGAAGCTCTGATAAGTCCTCTCCTGATCCTTGGGGAAGTTCTGTCTTGAAATTCTGGTAAGTATGATCTTGAACTTCGGTAAAGAATTTTTCAAGGTTCTTCTTGCATGCTTGCTCCCAATACTTCTGAAAAGTTTCTATCTGATCATAGGAGTCTCTAAGTTTCTCAAATATGATTTGTATTGTTGTGAACCTTGATTTTCCTTATGACTTAATAGCGAAGGACCAATGTTACTAACGCTTTTTCGCATTGGTTTGAACACGCGTGAGATTGAACACTACCATAAGAAGGGACTCTATGGTACCTCGGAGAGGGCCTATACGATACATATCTCCGGACCCATTGTGTCTCCAAGTGGCCCACCGCATTCGTTTCTTCAAGGATTTATACTTTAAATGATACCTACGGTATTTTAAAATATTTCCACAAAGCTTCTTACCGTATCTACTATACTGTTCAGATCCTCGTACGTTTTAAATCCGAACTTCAGAGAATACCTTTATTTGAAATTTAAAAAATATTTCAAATGTCTGTAAAAGTCTGCAACATAAATAAAATGTCTGCTAAATATCTGCATCGTTAAAAAAGTCTTCAATAAAAAGGAAAAGTCTGCAAATTTACAGACATGTCGGTGAATATGGCATCCCTAGGCCTGACTTATGCAGTTGCCATTACACTCAGGATGTCATGGAATGGCACAAGCAGAATTATATTGACGTTAACGAAAAACTCTTATTGACTCAGGCTGTGTACCAATTCGCGAATTAATTTTAATTTTCACCTAAACTTGACACACGAAAAATAATCGATTAGGTCTGCTACTCGAGCTGACTTATTTCTGACAGAACGGAACTCAATTTTGGCAGACATCTTGTGGAAAGTTCGTCGATCAATCACAAAGGGAAAATAATCGATTATTCGATTATTTTCCATCTGTCAAGTTTAGGTTAAAATTAAAATTAATTCGGGAATTGGTACACAGCCTCAATGCCAGAACGGATTTAGGAAACAATCATGAAAAATGGTAAACCAACCAATTACTAATTTCTATAATTTCTTGATATGAATCTTTTTTTTTTACTTTCACTTTTTTTAAACACTATTTTTTAAAAAACCTTTTTTGAGCGTATTAGTAGAACGATTGTGATTGGGAAACTAGGAGAATTTAAAATTAACACTTCATTTGATCAGTTTTTAAAAAACAATTATGATGGTTTTATTTTCTATTTTTTTAAAACTGATCAAATGTCATCAAAGTGTTTTTTTTTAATTGAATTTGATATTAAATATAAGCGTATTATTTTCTATCCAAAAAATGTATTCAGCTACCTTAAAAACGACTATTAAAGATATAACTAGAGTCCTTATGGTGCAATTATCTTGTTATTAGAATGATGTTTTATGCCATATCCATGTTTTGCCAATAGCCTTATATTAGACCAAATGTATGGGCGCTTAAAGTAATTACCTCCACTGTACTAACCAAAAGTAACAAGTGCCCTTAAGTCTTGTCTCGCGTCAGAGTACACTCACAATGTTCTTTTGCACGTTCAGTAATTGAATCATTTTAGGAACGTATAAAACGTATTGAATCTGCTACAGGCTTCCAACGTCCGTAAGGAATCAGAATCCGTAGCTATTGAAATCTTGGCATTGTTGATTCCGGATCATCGAACAGCGGACGGTTCCTTCCTGAGTGCGAATTAGTAGCATTAGCTGAAATTTGAATTCTTTGGCTGCAGATCCACGAGGTGTTGTTTTTCTCCTTGCTGATTCCGCAGAATGCAAGTAATGACAATTCATCAGAGCTTTCGAATAACTCAATCAATCAACCTTCGATTCAACTAACGGTGGTTGAGCTGTGCCCGAACTTTCGAATACACATTCCAACGCTCAACCGAACAAACGATAATGTCGGATCCACCTTAGCAATGGGAAAACTACATGATGTCGATCTCCCACATATATCTCAAGAAGTTCGGATAATCGATCGGAAAAATGATATCCGAATGGCTGCTTTTAATTCTTACGAACCATATGTGGATTTGCTGGGTCTGGAGGATATACTCGAACGGTTGGTTATTCTAGAGTTTAAAGTGCTGTGTACGTCGAAATTTTTGTGGAAGAATATCGAGTACTGTACTGATTGAATTAGTTCAAAAGAAACGAAGTTGTAGGTGGTGGTGTTTTACAGTAGTGTTTAAGTGTTTAAATTTTTGCTTTGGTGCTCAGTTTCTCGTAATAATAGAAGTTTACATGTTCAACTGGACCTCCCTTGGTAGAGTCGGCAAAGACGCAGCTATAAAGCAACACCATGATGGAAGTGACTAGGTTCGATTCCCGGTCTGGTCTAGGATTTTTTTTAGTTACGGAAAATTTCTCGGTTACCTGGGCATTAGGTATGATTCTACTTGCCACACCACCTTTCTGATGTAAAAATGGTACCTGTAGAAAAAAAATGAATTTTAACAGGCGCGTTAAATTTCTCCTCGTTTTATTCCAAGCAGAAAGAAGCGTAAACAACAAAATTGTTTGCAATCTTTCATACGCCATATAAAAATGTTTACACCAGACTAGATTCAGGCGTTATCTGGTTTTCATTTAAATGAAATGTCCCATTAATGTCTGCCAAATCTGGCATTCCATATATGTGCATTGGATAACGCAGAAAAGGTTATGTTTTTTTTTTTTCAAACTGTGTGGCCTCGAAAAGATCCCAATTATTAACTGTGGAAGTGCATTTAGAACACTACGTTGACAGCAAGCAACAAACTGAGTGCGAAAGCAATAAACTAGAGACGCTGAGAAGATAAATGTTTAACCGATGTTTGCCAAGTATTCCCTGTTCAGCATTAAAAATTCATATCCAGAACGAAATGTGACGGTTTTGTTTTTCAAAACAATATTTATCTGCTCAAACATAAAAAGAGCAACCACGTCGTCGACCACCGCTTCTAAAGCATTTACACAAGAGCTCAGAAAATAAGGTTTGCCAAATACATACAAAACATATTGTGCATCTAGTTCACTTTTTGCCTTGACTTTAGCTGTAAATCAATAGACTAACATATTCAGGTCTCCTTATATATAAAGAACTCGCTAGCAAAAGTCGATATTATACTTGTTACTGTTAAGTGATAATCAAACGGTTTTGATATGGAAGCTTTACTACAATCCTCACTGGAAGTGCAAAAAGTTCTGGAATATGAGCAGCTGCTAGCTGAGATATGTAAGTATTATGTTACTACGCAAGTGAGAACTTCGTCAAATTTACTTCGCAAAACCTATAATCTGAATGCAGAATTAATAAAAATTTTAGCACTCGGAACAAAAAAGTTCAAAAATAGTCTGACGAAATTTTTATGACATCTTTAACTTTTCTTAAAATTGACTGAGTTTTGACTCTCTGTCTGTGCTCTCTGTTTTATCGCGGATTTATCCATTGTCTATAACTATCATATTGAAATTTTCACAGAGATATCAATGAAGAACGGTTATCATCGTGTGGTTTTCTTCAGCCTGTGCCGTGTGAGTTAAAATCTCTCATGATCAACCGTGGAGTGGAAGGGAAATACTTTTATTTTAACTAATTATAGACTGTTCCAGAAAGTATAAGCACACTTTCAAAATATAAAAAAAGTCATGTTTTTTTTAGTTTTAATAATTTTATTTGGCAAATCATATTTGTATTTGTGTTTTATATGATATTTTACTCTCGTTTAATCAAAATATTTAATCATAGCCAAGACTCCTAACTTTTCCTCGAACATGACGCATTAGCTTCTGCACAGTGGTACTTCCCACCATTTTGACCACTTTTGGCCAATCTTTTTTGAATTTTTGATGTCGTCTGCTGGTTTTATGAATTTTCGAAGCTTTGCTTTGGTTAAAGCCGAAAAAGTCTCGATTGGCCGTGCCTCCGGGCAGTTCGGCGGATTCATGTCTTTCGGCACGAAACATATAGACTTTTGTACCATTCTAAAGTGTCCTTTACGTAATGACATGACGCCAAATCAGGCCAAAACACTACTGGACCTTAGTGCCCGTATTTAACGCATTTCTGAGTGTTCATCGTCTCCGTTGTGATGTACGGACTAGATGTTTTACCACACTCGCATATTGCCTGCCAAACCATAACCTACTTACCGAATTTTTCGGTAAAAATTGCCTCCTCCGTTTCGGGGATGTCTTTGTCTTTGCTGACAGTATAGAATTGTGGTCCGGGAAGCGTTTTGTAATCTAGTTTCACATACGCTTCATCGTCCATTATTATACACCCAGAATTTCTACACAATAACGAATAGTAGAGTTTGCGGGACCGTGGTTTCACGGACGCGGCCTGTTTTGGGTTCCTTTGGGTTTTTTTCTGCTTCCGGTGACGTTACTCGACGATGTTCCTAGTTTGTTCGCAACATCCCCAACGGAAGTCGCTGGTTTTCGCTTGTAGGCATCCCTGATCTTTTTATCGATATCTGGACTAACAGGACCAGATTTCCAACCACTCTTCGGCGCATATTCAAACGTACACTGTTCTCTATATTTTCGAATCGCAGATCGTACCGATTCGACGCTTACAGCCTCTTCCTTGGCCAATTTTCTCAAGGAGAGTCCGCTCACAGTGCACCATTTGTGTACAATACTGTTTCGTTGTTCGGAGTAAGACCGCGCATTTTGATAGGTAACACAAAACTGAGCACTTTTTATATGCTATGTCATTCAGAAATGTGCAAACAAAAGGACGCAGCCAAAACATGTCGAATTATTTCATTATATTCAAAATGACCGTTAAAATAAGGTGTGCTTATACTTTCAGGAACAGCCGTTACTAACATGCGATAACTTCAATACCTGGAATTTGAGAAAAACTCACTCTCTAGAAGGAGTAGTACTTTTGATTGCCAAAAGTAGATAATATCTCATCTCCATGCGAAGCTCTAGGAGTGGACGGTAATGTATTGCTAGAACGAATAGAAATGAAGAGAAAGTGTTTGATAGTTCCGTATAGGGTCACGGCAGGCTTTGGAAATTGAAAGATACAAGTTTGAAAAAGAGCGGAGGGCATTGAACGGTAGTATCCGATCAGAGCTTCGCATGGAGATGAGAAATTATCTTCTTCTGACAAACTTCATCAAAGATCGTTACTCCGCGCATGGGAGAATAAAAAAAACAACAATCAAAGTGTCCCCAAAAGTAGTTCTGCTTGCGAATCCTCACTATCAAGAATCGTATTGAAATCATGAAACGGTAGATCGATTTCGGAAGAGAGTCATGTTTCATAAATAGCAAATGCATCACAACCGGTAGTGTGAACTTAAAATTTTTGAGATTCGAATTTCGGAATAATATTTCTACAATTCTACACCTGAACAGTAATCAAATCCCTGATCTCTTTTGGAAACTTATTCATCGAAAAAAATGTTAGCTGCATGGAGGAGCCACTTTATTGCCACTAAAAAGTCTTCATAGTGGAAGCATTTTCAGAAAAATGCTTCTAAAGCATCACTACCCCTGTTACACTAAGATAATGCCAGTAAAAAAATCTAGACGTAATTCAACAAAATTATTTAAATATAACAGAGTTTGTATAATAGAGTTATATATACAGTATAAACAGTTGAATAAGATGGTAATCCTTCTTTCTGTAAAAATGCCAAACTTTCTCTGGTACACCCGCCATCAGGTTCCGTACAGTATTGTCACAGTATCGGTTCGCCATCTTCTCTCGAAATCATCGATCTCATTTGCTTTTTTTTCTTAATTTCAAAGAGTTTCCGCTTATCCAGATCCCAGTATTTTTCTATCGAGTGTTGGTCTGGCCAGTTTGGCGTATTGACTATTTTTGGCACGTATTCTACCTCTTGTCACTTATGCCACTCCAGGACGGATTTTGGGTAGTGACATGTGGCCAAAACAGAGCTGAAGAGTCGTGACTTCTTATAAATGGAAGCAATCGCTTTTGCAGGCACTCTTTCTCGTACACTGTCTATTAGTATAAGTTGTTAAATTCTTTACTTAAAAATTAGCTACTTTGGCTTCCATACGAATTTGATTATGGCTGAAAATTGGGCGTTCCATTTCAGTGTCGTCGAAACCGGATATCAAGTGGTTCAAATTCCTTCATTTTATTCCATTAAGTTCTTTAATACTTTCATTCCATATTTGATTCTGCAACAGCCACACCAGAAATCCACCGTCAGGATTCGAATGGTGATGTGAAGAGCTGTAATAGTACTTAGTGGATGTACTTAATACGCTGTTGTTATCCTTGAATAAATTCTTGATTAATGAAGTTAAATTGCATCACTTTCAATGAGCTGTAACATGTCGCCTTTTGGGTTGATTTCAACGAAATTTTGGGTGAAGTTCGTTGTTCCAAAGTCTCTCAGGAAACAGCAAGTGTAAAAGTTCCCCAAGAAATTAATAATTTGGCAGGGGATTTGTTCGTGTGGTAAACGGAGCAAGCCTTTCCTGACAACTTCAACTTTAAATGCTCAAGTAAACATGAATGAATGCCTGAAAAAACGATTGCTTCCGTTTCTCAAGACACACAACGTTCCTGCATTTTTTTTTGGCAGAACCTAGCCTTTTGTCACTACTCCAGGATGTTCTGGAGTGGTACAAGACGAATGCTGTCAATGTCGTGCCGAAGGATCTTAATCCCCAAACTCTCCAGCGTTGCGACTAATTGAAAAATATTGGGCTATAATGAAGCACGAACTTCGTAAGCATCCTATAAGTTGTCACTACAGAACAGGAAATGTTGAAGACACGGTTGAAAGCGGAAAAATGTCGGTTCAAGCGTTGTACAAAATCTTATGCGTGGTATTTAGAAGAAAGTTCGGGCTTTTGGATTTGGTAAAGAAATACCAAAGACTATACATTGTATTTTATTCCTGAATATTTCATGACTTGTTTCTAAGGTCGAGTTTAAAGTGATGAAATTTAACTGTGGACACTCTTTCTTTTAGATTAGAATGCTTCCTAAGTTCATAACTCGCATCTGTTATTTCTGTCATGATTCATGAATAAGTCATAAATGCATAAAATAAGATAAAGTTCGTTCCATGATTATCATTCATGATAACAGGAACGGATTTGTTCCGTGTAGTGTGAGCGAAGATGTAGTGAAAAAACTTACTCGTGAAGGCCTACAGATCCGTGAATCTGTTAAAGTAGTCTCGTTGATGGAGAAGCGTTTTGACCTTTGTTTGATGAACTTCGTATCGTTCAAGGTAGGTAAGGTAGGTACCCCCTTTGGAAGACCAGCACCTGTCCGCACACTAGTCCCTTTCGTGACTCCGGTTCCACGAACCAATCCTCCTTTCACCTCGGACGACATCTAATCACCACTCGAACGAATCTTCTTATAGACATCCAGGACCTATCATAGAAAGCAGTATGTCCCCAGTTCCTCTAACTCAGTCGTACCGGCTGCAACCAGCGCTCTTCTTTAGTCGTTCTGGCCGTGAGCTTAAATGTGGATTGGGGTCTGCCAACTTTGTTTTTTGTTTAATTGTGTTAATTGTGTTAATTTTTTTACCGGAATACTGTCAGAAATTTCACCGAAATCCGGTAAATCGGATTACCGAACGTTCAGCTGTTGAAAGTTCGGAAAAAAATTACCGAATACTGTTTAATTTTCTAAGTGTGTACCAGGCAAGTACAAACAAAACGTGAATTTTCGATGCCGATGCTGTTTAGCATTTTCTAACAAGCTCAACCAAGACTTCGCTATCGCAGAACCGGATAAGCTTGGAGTTGATGGAAGTCCTAATAACAATGGTTTCGCTCCTATCTCACTGGTCGCCTGCTGACAGTTTCTGTTGGGGGCCATTTAAGGCCACTGATCTTTTTGCTGTGCTAATGATGTGAACCTAGCCTCGTAGGTCCCCGCCTTTTGTATGCCAATGACCTGAAGATCTTTTACGAATCCAGCCATTCAATGATTGTCATCTTCTACAACATCAACTACAAATCTTTGCTCACTGGTTCAGCCTCAACCGTAAAGTGGTGAATCCGGAGATGTTCAACGCAGGTTGCCTTGGAGATACCGTTTCGTATGCTGAGTTACGAAAGCCGTTGTCGATTAATCGATCTTGCTCTTCGGTTTCGTCGTGACACATCCAAGGCTCTCTTTGTTGCAGACATTTTACTAGTCCGAATCGATTGCAGTGTCATCATGGAGCAGATTAATACACTGAAAATTTATTTTCGACTATCAGAAGTCGAAATCGAAGGTAGAACTAACGAATCTATTTGTTGTTTTCCGCTACGAAACTGATTTGTTATTTTTAGAAAGATTCTCTCTTCTTTCTACACGGCCAGCCGTTTCAACTCAGTTTTAAGTCGCTTTTGACTCACTTTCGCCAAAAGTGGAGTCACTCAAATTTGAGTAAAAGTTACTGGCATTGACAAGCCGACAAATCAAAAACATTCATTTGATTTGAGTCGATTTTTTTGATATGTCGACTTGTCAATGCCAGTAACATTTATAGGAAAGGCTTGTAAGACGGAACACGATCCGTCTTTTGCTCGTAACATGTATATTTTTTATTTTTTCGTGGATCTAAAGACATTTTTCGAAAGAAAAACTAAAGGACTCAACTTTGCCCAAGAAACTGATTATTTATATTAATCAAATAAAAGTTGTGGCCTATTTTCAGAAATCCATCCAAAATTGCAGTTTAAAAAAATGGCTTGTAAGATGGAACATCATTCGTTTTTTGCTCGTAACATGTATAATTTTTATTTTTTTGATAATCTTTCGAAAGTGGGACTAAAAGGCTCCAAGTTTGCCCATGGAACTGATTATTTATATTCATAAAAAAAATATGGCCTATTTTCGAAATTCATCGAGAATAGCAATTTCAAGAAACGTATTGTTTTATTTCAATTTGTTGTTGATTGCATGGCATTTCCAGACATAAAAAATATCATTCATATGTTTTAAAACGAAAAAAAATGTGTTACATCTTACGAGCTTAACAGTGTTCCATCTTACAAACATGACGCCATAAACACAAAGCCTCAAAAAATTGTTTCACTTTACGATTTGTTTGGAAATGCCCTTCGGATCATAAAAATACACCAAAAATGCTAGCCAAAACAAATGTTCACCTTTTGATATCGATAGGAAATTTCCACTTATTAAGCACAAAAAATAATTGCTATTTTAATTATTTCACCCACTTGCGAACAATGAAACCTGGAAGAGCTAGATCGAATGAGTGTATTCACTCTAAAAAGCAAATGAAAATTGAAGAATAGTAAAAAAATGAGGTTAACACTTGTCAGCGTGATCGTGTTGTCGCTATGAATGTCAAAAGTGGAGCTGTTCCATCTACAAGCCTTTCCTCTACTCAAATTTGAGTGACTCCACTTTGACGAAAGTGAGTCAAAAACGACTCAAAACTGAGTTGAAACGGCTGGCCGTGTAGGCATTTCAAGCTTATTGCTTGCTCTCAACTTAGTGTTCTAAATGCACTTCCATAGTCATTGGCTTCCGATGCCAGCTACCATTTCTGCCTTAGTATGGTTGTGTAGCAAGTACAATCATACCCTATGCCCAGGGAGTCGAAAAATTTACTTAACGAAAAATTCCTAGACTAGACCAGGAATCGAACCTAACCACCTCAGTGATAGTGTTGCTTTGTAGCCGCGCCTTTACCGACTAAGGTCAGGAAGGACCCGTTTTTATGAAGATACCTTCATAAATCATGGCACACGCGAAACTGTCAAAAACTGTTGACACAGAAGGAATATTCGTGCATTGTACGAAAATAATACAAAAAACTACGAATATTTTGCCACAAATTAAAAAAAAAACGTCTTTCAGGTGGTTGCATGAGTGACTGACCGATCTACTACACGGTGTTCAATAAGTTCGGATACACTTTCAAAATTTGTTAAAAAAATGAAAACATGTTTTTTATTTTTTGGATTTATGTTATTGAAAGCTATGTTTACAAGGAACGTTTACAACATTTCTCTTGGAATGACCCCCCTTTGTACTCCTTAACGAGCTTCAAACGTTTCTCGAACGCGTCGCAGGCGGCACGCACGGACTGCATGGGCATTTCGTCCCAGATTTTGAGAATTACCGTCTTGAAATGATCCAAAGTGCTGACCTTGTATTCGTTCAGCTTCGCCATCATATAGGACCAAACAAAAAAGTCGAGAGGATTCAAGTCCGGGGAGCTGGGAGGCCACAAAGTTTTGTCCAGAAAGTCGGTTAAATTGTCCCGACACCAGGCTTGAACCACATTTGCCGTATGGGCTGGTGCACCGTCCTGCTGGAACACGTAGTGCTCATCGCCGTAGAGGCTTCGGAGACTGGGGGCAACAACCTTTTCCAAAACCTCAGTTTTGTAGTACGCCGCGTTGATTTTGACGTTTTTTCAATAAACACCAAGGGTAGCTTACCACGTTTGCATACTGCCCCCAAACCATCACCGACGCGGCACTTTGGAACCGAGGGATGTTTATATTGGATTCAGGAATGCTGTCCCTCGATGGCGCCCACACCCGGTCATTTTGCACATTGTGCGGCTGCTGCAGCACGAACAGTTTCTCGTCCGAAAAAACAAACTCCTGACCAGCGTGCCGAGAGAGGATCCTCTTAGCTCGATCCAACCGCTTTTGCTGGTAGCCTCCGAAACGCCATGGACCTTACGTTTTTGTAAGGCCTGAAACCAAGGTCCTTGGTGAGTATGGTGTGAGCGGTTCCAATGGAAACGTTGAGATCTGCAGCCGTTTTCCGGATTGAGCGGTTCTTTTTGCGCCGAATTCGCTCCCTCACGATCTTGATGACCCGTGGCGTCCTCGCTGAACGCGGCCGACCGGATCTCGCACGGTCATTGGTCGAGGACGTCTCCCGGTATCGCCTGATGGTCGTGTAGACAAAGTTCCGCTTGACCCCATGCGATTTCAGCAGCCGGAATATATCGCCGGGTCGCTCACCGTTCAAAAAACGCTTAATTACGAAGTCCCGATACTCTTTCATCGCGCGTAACAAACGAACAACAACTAACAGAATGTCAACACCGCGCACATTCGGTAGCGTATGAATGAAGCTAAAGCTGACACCAATACCAATGCAGAATATGTACATGGCGCATACCTACGCAATGATGAAAACTTGTATTCGAACTTATTGAACACCGTGTATATCGCCTCGCAATTTAATTGAAAAAAGCGCAACCACGTCCGAGATGTCCAGCGTTTTTTAATGTTTTCTGGCGATGGGATTCGATCCTGTATTTTTGAGAAAAGCTGATCCGTGGGTTGATTTCATTAGGTCATGGTGACTCTTGAGAAGATACTTGATTAATAAGTATGAAGTTATAACTCATGGCAGCGCCTTGTTACCCTTCTTATATCAATAGAAAACTCGACTTTTTATCCGAGGCCCACAGGGCCGAGTGTCATATACCATTCGACTCAGCTCGACGAACTGAGCACATGTCTGTGTGTATGTATGTGTGTGTATGTGTGTGTATGTGTGTGTATGTGTGTGTATGTGTGTGTATGTGTGTGTGTGCGTTACAAATAATGTCACATCGGTTTCTCAGCCATCTGTGAATCGATTTCAGTTCTGTTGACGGCAAATGGAAGCTACAACACTCTCATAGAACGATTTTTTTTTCATTTGGACATTTCGTTACGAAGATATGAACGAAACAGTACTTGAAGGCCTATTATAATAGTAATCAAACAGTTTAGTCTCCGATTACATACTGAGCTATTTGTGTACCGATTTTAGTTTTCAGTTGATAGCCAAATCAAAGCTATGAAATTTCTAAATAACTGGTCAAAATTTCATTATGATTGGATAATCCTTCATGGAGATATGACCAAAACAATACCTGCAGAGCACATAATTGTGAGATGACAAATATACTCGTTGCAGTGCAAAACCGAACAAGACCAATCACACCAATCGATGCCGCTTGCATTCTATTGTGTCGCATCTGGAGCGTTGTATAGCACATACAGCGGACTAGCCACACTATGCGACTCTATAGAATTAGAGCAGCATCGATTGGCTCAGTGGTCTGGTTTTGAACTGCAACGAGATATATTCGAAAATTACACAAAGTCTCCATTTACTATAACCAATTTTCAACGAACATGTAGTTATGAAGCATATTGAATCCATGTCGATAATCAAAATTGATACTTAGGATTGTCTAAAAATTCATTCCATGGACTGATTATATGAAATTTCTAATGTTTATGTAATTACCCCTTTTTCATAACTAACATAAACAGGTCATTAAAGACCATATTTGAATCACATTGCTGAACAATACGTTAAGGATTGACAAATAGTTCATTTTATAAACTGAATGTATAGCATATTGAATATTTCTGAATCTTCTTGGAATTTCTGATGAAAATATGTATCCAGTACAATATTGCCCACAATTGAGTTTGTAATTCTGGTGAAGTGTAAGAAGGGTTCAGTCTCACCATCGGTGGATTCATGCGGGTTTTTTTTTGTGTTATTATCACATGCACGAGTGCGATAAAAGAGAAGCAGTGATTGGTTGGTCTTCATGAAATTCATTTCGTATATTATAGAAAAAGATGTTGTGATAGCATTTCACCAGATAAAACCTATATAAATGTTTCATACAATATACGACAAAGTTGTTCTATGCTACAAAATCCATGATTACGAGAAACGATTGAAATATTGTAACGATTGGAAATGATTCTGTGTATAAACATTCAACCATGGGTATTGCAATAGCGCTAATGATGAGGATGCCAATTCGTCGAAACAATTACAGCATAAACGGTACAATTGGAGGACTGCAGTGAGCTTTATAGAGTCTCGACTATGTTCGACTACCATGTCCCTCGGCAAACTCTGCGCAGACTCTTTTATTTTCTGGGATGTAGACCATTATTAATAATTAATTATTTATTAATATTTGCACTCCTAACTTTTCGTACAAACCCCAATTATGCAACATTTGAATCAATTTTACAGTAGGATGCAAACAAATCAGAATGAGATCAAGGCATTTAGATCAGCTCAGGTCTACATGTTTAGACCTATACTACCCAGGTACTACCGACCTATACTACCAATAAGTAGTTCCAAAGCGTCTTCACAACAGCCTATCAAGCAATTAAGTCGCTTTAAATGCAACATAAATACCGCTTTTGGCAATATACGGCTGCTTTACTGCAATGCTATGATACTGCTTCATTTATGCTATTTTTCATTCGAAATGTTTATAACAGGCTACAAGCATTTAAATAGCATTTTAAATCCAACTTCCTAACAGATTGCATTCAGGATGCTGCTATAATACTAATATGAAGCTTGCAGCATCTAAAATGCAGATTTAGGGATGATTTACTGCATATACCTAACCTTACTAATCAGACTAAGGCCGGCGTGGCCTCTGCTGCCCACCTGAAGTTGTCTCCATTTTATTCGGTCCATGGCTGTCACTCGCCAGCCCTCGCTGCCTGCGGAAGGTCCGCAGGTCGCCTTCACTTGATCGATCCACCTTGCTCGTTGCGCGCACTCTTCTTCTTGTACCCTGTCTGCCTCGTTTTCGAGAACCATTTTCATGAGGGCTGTCGTCCGACATGTTCTTACGACATGCCCAGCCCATCGTAGTCGACCGATTTTTCAATGTGTACGATGGGAGGTTCTCCAGCAACTGATGCAATTCGTGGTTCATTCGATTTACTGCATATACAAATGTTTATTAGTTATCTGGGTAGTTGTCCCTCT
>JASCZW010013559.1:0-25221 GCA_034211315.2 Aedes japonicus | reverse complement strand
AATTTTCTTTTATCCATGTAACGCCCGGATAAAAATAACCATACAATTACAATACATTTAATATAAAATAACATTAAAATCTATTTTCTGACCATGAATCTTATTGTTCATGAATCAGATAAAGGAAAAATGCATATTGTCATTACAATAGTTCTACACATTCATTCCATATGCTGTGGATTTTCCAACGGTTACGAAACAATACAATTAATAGTTATTGGTTCAAATTTGTTCGAAAATAATGATGTTTTATATAGTTAAGATACATAACAACCCTCCTTTTCTATTGTCGATGTCTCAGTTTACATTAGATTCTGTTGTAATCAAAGTAGGCATAGAGTATAAGCAACCAACCAATGCAGTTGTTATGTACTCTGTTATGTATTGTAGTAGCTTAGCAACGCCTCAGCAACCACGCTTAACGTAGGTTGTTGGTTCGAAATAAATTTTCATGTAGTCGTTAGTCAGTCCACCTAACCGGTTGTATAATAATTACTTGCAAAGGTTATGGGCCCAGAATTGGTCATAACCGGAAGGTAGAAGATTTTTAAGCAAAGATAGCGAAATCAACGATGAGTACCGGCAGAACAGCAATGAAGCAGGCTGCCGATTGCCGGCAGCTGGAAACGGACCGGAGCGGACGGATCAACGCGATCGCTCTACCGATCATCGAGAGCTCCAAGGGCCGTGAAAATTACGCTACGTGGGCGTTCGCCAGCCTGAAAATGACGCTCATCCGTGAAGGATCCTGGTGCGCTGTGTCGCCGACTGAAGGCCAGCAAGTCGACGGAAGGTCAGTTTGCGGGCGATGGCCACAATTTGCTTGAGTCTGGAGACAACAAACTACAGTCTGGTCCAGGACGCAAAGGACGCCAAGGAAGCCTGGGAGAAGCTGCCCGGAATGCATTTCAGGACAACGGTCTAACGCGAAAAATCAGGTTTGCTGGGAAGCTAACGTCGATTCGGTTGGACGAATGCGCGGCAGATGTGGAATCGTACGTTGACGAGCTGATGTCCACGGCACATAAACTTGCGGGAATCGGTTTCAAGGTCGACGACTCATGGCTGGCTGCGTGTTGTTGCTGATGGGCTTCCGGGCATTATGAACCCATGATAATGGGACTCGAGGCTTCAGGTACTGCCGTTGACGTCGGACGCGGTAAAGGCAAAACTTTTGCAAGACGTGAAGCTACTCCGAATGGACCAAAGAACAGCGGTGGATATGGAGCATTGTATTCAAATCCGAAAGGAGACGGCGTGGTTGTAACAATGGTGCGGCAAAGAAGGACGACACGTGCCACACTGGTACAGAAGCGAGGCATTTTGCGGCAAAGTGTCACAGAAGCAAAACCTTCCAAGAACGTCGGCAAGAAGCTTTATGCAGCGTTTTTGCGATGGGCTGGGCGAGTAAGCGATAGGGAGTGGTATTTTGATTCTGGTGCCACGTGCACATGTCCCGGAGTGACTGATTTCGTGAAGCAACAGCATATGACACGCGGTAGGAACGGCGAACAACGGTAGCATGATGTCGGTCGCGAAGGTCTGGTCAGCTCGAGCTCAGTGAAGGCCCCATCAGGTGAAGGTGCTGCAGATTCCGGAACTGGCTGCAATCTCCTTTCGATCAGCAAGAGATCATATCGGAAGGACTGACGGTGATCTTCGATGCAGATACAGTGTAGTTCGCGAGAATGATGGGTTACGTGATCGCATCTGGTACTGCGGTCAGGCGGCCTGCTTATGTTGAACCGGAGGAACGAGCAGGTGCTATTCTGAGCACTGGCATTTGTACAGACGGCTCGGTCACCTTAATCGTCAAAGCTTACGGAAGGCGGTAGCTGCCGTGGACGGCATTGTTGCAAAACGACGTCATCCAGAGTGCTATCGCTTGTATCGAGGGTAAGCATGCCGTAATCCATTTCCTTCCAGTGGTCGCGAGCCGAAGGGCTACCTGGTTGTGCACTCGGACCTGGTTGGACCCATCGAAGTTCCTTCTCTCGGTGGCAGCCGTTACGTGATGACGTTTATCAACGATGCGAGTCGGAAGGTGTTTCTCATTTCCTGGAACGGAAAGAACGACATTTGAAGCATACACTGAGTTCAAGTCCATGGCCGAACGCGCAACACCGGAAGCTGAAGGTTCTGAGAACGGACAACGGCACCGAATACGTCATATGTCATCTTCAGCAAGCAGCATGGTGAAGATGGGTGCCACGAAAAGACGTATCCGTACGCACTGCCCCTGAGCAAAACGGTGTAGCGGAAAGGATGAACCGGACACTCATCGAAAAGGCAAGAAGCATGCTGAATGATTCGCGCCTGCCACGAAGGAATTTTGGGCCGAGGCGGTTTCAACAGCAGCGTACCTCATCAGCAGAAGCCTGACAAGATCACTCGAGACGACACCCGGAAGAAGCTTGGGCTGGTAAGAAACCCGATTTGCAACATCTGAGGGTTTTCGGGTCGCTAGCTCTTGTCCACGTTACGAAAGAAAGAAGAAAGAAGTTCGACGCTAAATCTCAGAAAACAATTTTTCGTGGGATATGCCGAAGGTACCAAGGGGTATCGAGTGTACGATCCAATCAAGCATGATATCCGGATTAGCCGCGATGTAATTGTGGTTCAGGAGGAGAACCGCAAAGTTTGATCAAGCTCAGCGAGGATGCGCAGCAGATACGTTTCATGGAGCTGTACTCAATCGATGAGCCGAATGCAAGTAGCGGACTACCACCGTTTTTAGAACCGATTGCCAGTGACGGTGATGGTTCTAACGATGAACATGATGAATTTTCAACATGCGACAGCGACTCAAGTGATCCCGAATTTCTGGATAACAGCAACGAGCCTGCGCTCCCGTCGCAACTTGATAGACCAGCTGATGAGCAGCAAGGGTTTAGGCGCAGCAACCGGGAGCGCCGAATTCCAGGCAAGTATTCCGATTACGTTACGTATAGTTCGTTTTCTCGCGAAGTTGTTTCCCTCAGCCTTCTCCGATGTGTTCCAAGACGACGTTTGATGATCCTCAAAGCTACGACGAGGCGCTCAATGGACCGGATCGCGAGCAATGGATCGCGGCCATGCGTGAGGAGATCGAAGCTCTGGAGGAGAATGAAACGTGGAAATTGGCCAACCTTCCAAGCGACAGGAAGGCCATTCGAAACAAGTGGGTCTTCAAGACGAAACGAGGACCAACTGGCGACATCGAGCGATACAAGGCACGTCTGGTCGTGAAGGGATGTTCGCAGCGGCCAGGAATCGATTACGACGAAGTGTATTCCCCGGTGGTACGGTATTCCACTATCCGATACCTTCTGGCGCTGGCGGTTAAGCATGACCTTGATGTAGAGCAGATGGATGCTGTTACTGCGTTCCTTCAAGGCAAGCTGACGAACGAAGTAATCTACATGGAGCTACCGAAAGGGTTTGCTGGCACCTCGAAGCAAGTCTGTCTGTTACGGAAGGCACTCTACGGGCTCAAACAGTCGAGTCGTGTATGGAACAACCAGCTGGACCAAGCGCTCAAGGAGTTCGGACTGCAGCAATCAAAAATTGACCCGTGCCTGTATTTCCGGGTCGACGGTGGGAAAATGATTTTCGTCACAATTTACGTGGATGATTTCATGATTTTCACCAACGACACCAAGCTAAAGCGGAAGTTGAAATCTTTCCTTCACAACCGCTTCAAAATGAAGGACCTTGGCGAAGCGACTTTTTGCCTGGGACTGAGGATCACGCGAGATAGGAAGAACGGGAAGCTGTGGGTAGATCAAGAGCACTACATCGACAGCATATTGCGACGGTTCAACATGGCGAACTGTAATCCAGTCTCCACACCAGCGGAGGCTAGTGTCAAACTGGATAAATCTATGGCGCCGACAACGCAAGATGAGATCCGTGAAATGAAGGAGGTTCCTTACCAGGAGGCTGTTGGCTGTCTCACCTATCTGGCGCAGGCAACGCGACCGGATATCAGTTTTGCGGTCAATCAAGTAAGCCAATTCAATAAGAATCCTGGACGTAGCCACTGGAACGCTGTCAAGCGTATCGTGCGGTACCTGCGAGGTACAAGTTCAAGTCGGCTAATGTATTCAAATGAACGTTGTTCGGATTTGGTTGGCTACACAGATGCCGATTGGGGAGAGAGAGCCGGATTCCAGGAAATCCACTACAGGATACGTCTTCACGTTCATGGGAGGAGCTGTGTCATGGAACGTCAAACGGCAACCAACAGTTGCGTTGTCCTCGTGCGAAGCGGAATACATCGCGCTTTCTCGCTCAATCCAGGAAGCACTTTGGTGGCACTTTTTCAGTCACAGATTTTTGGTGTGCAAGGGATTCCCATCCGGTGCGACAACCAATCAGCCATCTGTATCGCACGGAACCAAGGATACAACCCCGAACAAAGCATCTAGACATCAGGTATCACTTCATCAGAGATGTGCTAGAACAAGGAGTAGTCGAGCTGGGATACGTGAACACGAAGCAGCAACCTGCAGATGGGTTCACAAAAGCCCTGGCGAATCAGAAGCTGGAAGAGAACAAAAAGTTAATTGGATTCGTTGCTTAGGAAGGAGTGTTGTAATCAAAGTAGGCATAGAGTATAAGCAACCAACCAATGCAGTTGTTATGTACTCTGTTATGTATTGTAGTAGCTTAGCAACGCCTAGCAACCACGGCAACGTAGGTTGTTGGTTCGAAATAAATTTTCATTAGTCGTTAGTCAGTCCACCTAACCGGTTGTATAATAATTACTCTGCAAAAGATTCAATTGTGGTAACAATAACTTCTATTGTCATCTTATAGTTGTGAAAAATAAGTTTAATTGTACATACTATAGATTCTATTGTATGGTAACAATACATTCAATTATAAATCTATGAGATTAGGCGTTCTTGTAAGATCAAATTTGTTTCTTTAAATCTCAAAAAAAAAAAAAAATTCTATTAACTGAACTAAACTAAAAATATATAATCATTCCTTATTCCTTTTAAGAGATTCACAAAAATAAAAACATTTAAGTTATATTATGATAACGTACTTTAATTATTATTTAAAATGCAGGAAAAAAAATCTAGCTGGAACCAGAAAAAACCTACACACAAAAAAAAGTCGCAGAAGAACTATCATTTCCGGGCCTATGGCAAGACCGTATTATTCGCGTAGCCAACATCTCATAAGCTCAGCTGTCAGAATAATGTAAACATTGCGTGAGGTTTGTTGTTGATTGGTTGTGCGCTGCAAATTTGGATAATAATTATTTTTGAAGGACTTTAAGTAATGAATAGAAACCTGTAGTCATGCATAACTTAATGTTACATAAAATTAAACATCTTTCGGTTTGCCATCATCGTGCTGTATTGTTTTACCATGAATATTTTGCCCAGTAAACTTATGCTGGAAATAATAAACTGAAATTGGCAATTATTGGCAGCAAAATACTTTATCTCCAGTAAAGCCTCTAAGGCAGGTTTTTTTCAATAACTTACCATATTTTAGCATCGAAAACATCTGTGTGCTTGAGCGCCAACATTTTCGTATTAATCGCATTAATTTTAATGTTCCGCCAGTTAATCCCGTTTTGTATTTCGCGCATGACCAAAACGACCAAAACAAAACAAACGGCTCGTTCAACAGCTATTTGACAGATGACAGCGGGCCCAAATCAATTACACTAAATTGTAAGTCTATGTTACTATATTACTATTAGTTAAAATTTGTAAACACTAATAAAATAAATACTTCTAGCTTGATCTGCACAGATAAAAAGAAACGCTGAATTTTCTGCGTTATCTAATGCACATAAAGGGGAATGCTAGATTTAACAGAAAATAATGGGATATTTCATGTAAAAACAAGCCAGATAACGCCTAAATCGAGCCTGTTGTATGAAAGATTGCAAACAATATTGTTGTTTACGCTCATTTAGCTTGGAATTACACGAGGGGAAATTTTACGCGCTTGTTAAAATTAATTATTTTTTTCTGTGTGGAAAAGAAAGTTTCCAACCGCTAACGAAAGTGTAGAGCTTTGTTCAACCGAACATCAACCATGTTGCGGTTGATATTAATATGAGGTCTGTCAAATATACCACAAACGTTGAAAGTTTTACTATAAACGTAGTAAATTTGACAGAAATTTCATGATTGTTTTAAAGATAGGCATAGTCGGGTGAAATGGTAGTTTTTACTACAAGATTTTTCCTGAGTACGTTTGCAGAATGGTGCTGACAGCTTTTGAAAATATATTCATTTACCTTCCTCAAAATGTGCTGCTTCAGCTTGCTTTTGAAGATTATGTTGTTCGTTATTATTTTTAGGTCATTAGGTAGTGAATTGAATATTAATGCTCCTTGATTTGAGATGCATTTTAGACCCAAGTTCGTACATGCGCGGTTTTTCAGTAAATCATTTGCATGTCTAGTATTCTGAAAATAAGCTCTAGTTGTAAACACAATGTTGTGATGAGAACTAGAACTGTGCAAAGTATTGTGTACAAACATGATTGTTTGGGAATCGCGCAAATCTAGGATGGGCATGATTTTGTGCCGAAAATTAGTATAAAAATTAACCGTCCAAACACAATGATAACGGAAACGGAACGGAAAACGACAATTTTGACAGTTGCTGCAAATGACTTCGATATGTCCAATTAGAATCGGCTTGGATCTAGCCTGTTTTCTTTACGACAAGCAGGCATACTCAGATCGGGCTTTGCCGTTTTCCGTTTCCGTTATCATTGTGTTTGGGCCATAACTGTCGATAGCAGGGGAGAGAAATTGAAGATTACTTTTAAACATCTATTCTGCAATGTTTGATTTTTTTAAATTTTCGATTAAGCAGCATGTCCCTAAACGTTGATGAATGTACACGAAATAAAATTGCAGCACTGCTGAGTTGGGTACAAAACAGCGTACTCTTTTCGTGAGGCCACATAATGATGAACCTGTGCTCGATACGTGCTTTATGTGAGTATCCCATTAAAGACAAGAATCTAAGTGCAACCCTGTATATTTAAAAGAGGCAACTTTCTTGGTGTGCATGTTTCCGACGCATGGATCGGGCTGTAGCGCGACTTTTTACCTTGAAGAATGGAAGACCATGTACTTAGTTTTAGTCAAGTATTCTATGAGCTTTCCTAAATCTAACTCGATATCTTTAATAAAAGATTGAACATTAAAACGAGGATAGATCAACGCCGTGTCATCAACAAAAAGCCTTCGTGTCCCATGTAAGCTTAAATTTCCCAGATCGTTGATACAAAACAGAAATAACAGCGGGCCTATGTTACTCCCCTGAGGAACACGAATATTTATCAATCGGATGTAAACTACTACGTACACCATTAATTTCCACAAATTGTTTTCGACCCGTTAGAAATCTGCTTATCAAGTCGTTGGCAACTCCTCTTATTCCATAGCGATCAAGTTTTTTCAGAAGTATATCATGGTTTAATGTGTCAAAAGCTTTTTTCAGATCTATGAACAATCCCCCCCACGATCTTTTTCCGGTAAATTTCGCAGATCAACTCATCAATGATCTCGGTAATAGCAGTAGTTGTTCCACAGCCTTTCCGAAAGCCATACTGTTGCCATAGTTTGCTCAATATTACTTTTAATAACAACGATTCGATTAGTCAATTTGATGCAGCGAAAAAGTTCAAGACTACGTAACCGTACATCTGCAAGACGTTGAAGAAGATAGGAATAGTCTGCCACAAGTATTCAAGAGCACCGGAATACACAGAGCATCAAATATCAACCGTAAATCCCAAAGGCGCTGGATGACCCAAAATTACACCGGAAAATGTTTCGTTTTGGATGATGAAAGCTACTTCCCTCTCTCAAAAACCCACATCCCAGGAAACGAACGATATTATTCCGAAAACATTTCTACTGCATTTCCGTGAAATATAAGTTTAAGCATAAGTTTGAGCACAAGGTGATGCTTTATATTGCCATATCTGAAAGAGGAATTTCCAAACCATGATTCAAGCCCGGAGGTTTGGCTTTTGGAAGTGTACCAAAATAAATGTTTGGAGAAAATATTGATTCCATTTATTCAAAGAAAATATTGATTCCATTTCTTCAACTTCCATTTCTTCAAGAAATTCTCATTTTTTAGTTATGCGCCGTTGATGTATAGAATATTCGTAAATTCAAATGTCGATGGAAGCTGAATATATTCGCGATAATGTGATATTTGTACTTTTTTACAAGCAGCGGTGCGTTGAGAACACTCTTAAACAACATGTGGGAGTATCGTGCTGCATCAATATCTTAGCAGTCAAAAAATCCGGACATATAATTGTTAACTAAGTAGTAGGCCATATTTAATTGTTTAAACATGTTTGGCGGTTGTTCGTCAATGACGTCTATATAAGGTCTAGCCCAGTTGCCACAACAATATTAGTGAAATGAGCAAAATTCACTCATGACACTAATACCACCGCGCTCCTCACGCACGCTACAAAAGCGCTAGGAAAGTGCTACGGCATACTATTTTTTTTATTTGTTCGCTCCGTGATTGTTCATTGTGTGCGCTATATAACTTAATTTTTTAACTGATTCCAGTCTATCGATGACGAAAACTTTGTTCTATATCGCTACTCGATTGTCAAGTCGTAGCGTTAAAAGGTTAATGTGTCAGAAATTCAATTACCTCAGTTAAACTCACTATAAATGATCGGGAGAAAATGCTTCTGCTCAATAAATGGCATTTGTATCATGATAATGAAGGTTTAAACTGATTTTTTTGACGTAGGACTTATGTCTCTCCTTTCTATTCCTGTATAGAAGCGCCGTTCTGAAATTTCTGAAATCGAAAGCGTTACGCGGGTTGCGATATTTTGAACGATATATATCCAGTCTGGCCCACAGAAATTTTAAGAAAAGTATTTCATTCGAAAGGTAGAACATCAAAACTGAATCCATGTTGCTAATTTAATTCTTTATCTTTGTTAAAACTAATTAAAATGTACACAAAAGAAAAATTTCTAAACGCACAAAGCTATTGGTCGAAAATGACATCATATTTGCGCCACACTCTGATTGGTTCATACTGGCACAGTTACCGTGCCAGCGATAATGAAACATTTGGGAACGTCCGGCCAACCATCAGTTTTCGCGGTGCATCCGTAAGCGACAGACGTGTTCGCGGAACACGTAGGTAGAAAACGCTGCCCGTGAATAGAAGAAGGCCAGAATCATCCCACGTCACCTGCAGCTGCCCATCCTCAACGACGAGGAGCTGAAAATGCTTTTTTCAGAATGGAACCCTGCCAAACGCCCTGCAGCGCAAGATTGAAATTTCTCTTAAGCTGATATAAATTTTCTTTACCACGCACCGGTTCAACATGACGTTGCTTGACGTTGACGTTGCGTCCGGGGCCAAATGGCCAAATCAATCACCCACGTCGTCTTCGTGGTCAAGTGGCTAGCGGCGGTACCCGTCGTTCAAGCGATTGGCATAAAATTGAGGGTTCGATTCCCGCTCCAGCCTGTGGAACTTTTCGCAAAGCAAAAATTTCCAAACTAATCCACTGGGTGTCAAGTTAAGTTGTTCGTTGTAATTCGCTCTATGTTCAATATAGATGTTAACACAGGATCCTACTTACAAGCACGTTGGACATTCAACAAACAAAATATTACTAACAGTTAATTCGACCCGAAATGCAGTTTCATTAAATTGTCGTGGAGAACCAATAGTACACGGAAAAAAATCCGTTCTTACATCCGTGAAAAAAAAGTCACGAAAAGCTGAACTTATACCGCGCTTGAAATCATGACCAATTTCACTTTAACGTGATCGAGTAAATCACATTTACATGAAACCAATCCCACATTCATGAATTGAGTTCACGCCTGTTGAGCCCACCTTCATTTTCGTAACACTCTAGAGAATACAAAATAAAATCATGAGTTCGTGATACTATAAACGCATATTTGTGTTACAGAATTTTGCAAGATGACGTCACTAGTGAACGTGTGGTTCATCCTGATGAATGGAATTCAGTTTTGACAGGTATTCGTGGTTTGTTTGTTTTCGAATTCAAACAGATGAAATTAACAAACTACGGACTCCTGTCAAAAGAAATTAATCCATTTTGCGAGGTTATGTTAGGTTGGCGTAAAACTCAATTATTCATGAACTCGTGAACTCAGGTCACGCACTATCGCAGCTGTCATTTTGCTTGTTTTGTTTTGTAATGAAGATTATATGAGAGAAGCGATTTCATCACAGCTGCATTTCATAATTCATTCTGGAAGAATTTGGCGTCACGGCTCTGGCTTCTCGGATAGAAGTTGCCCCAACACCTAGAAAAGGCCCCAGAAAGTCAGCAATTACGATGATAAAACCTAGTAAATAAATAAAAGTTCCATTTTTTTCGCATTTTTTCGAACAAAGCGATGAATCTGATGAATTTTTCTGCTGGAAGCTAAAACGACATGAACAAACCAGCGATTTTTGTTGCACTACATGCGGATGTGTTGTGATCAGTTTTTATTATCATGCATGATGATGTAAGCTTTGAATTGCTTAAAATTGAGGGACGGAATATCAGAATAAAAATATTAAACGTAAACAATAAATTGTTCACTTTGATTGTTATTTTTTGTATTCTCCCATGCGCGGAAGAAACGATCTTTGATGAAGTTTGCATAAGCAGATAAATTCTCATCTCCATGCAAAGCGCTTGGAGTGGACAGTAATTTATTGCTAGAACGAATAGACATGAAGAGAAAGTGTATTGATAGTTCCGTATAGGGCAACGGCAGGCTTTGAAATTGAAAGATACAAGTTTGAAAACGAGCGGAGGGCATTTGAACGGTAGTATCCCATCAGGCACATAATTTCCCCCCTTCCCTATCCTGCATGGGGTAGTATGACATAGGGTTATGTGCCTGATCGGATACTACCGTTCAAATGCCCTCCGCTCGTTTTCAATCTTGTATCTTTCAATTTCAAAGCCTGCCGTTGCCCTATACGGAACTATCAATACACTTTCTCTTCATGTCTATGCGTTCCAGCAATAAAATTACTCTCCGCTCCTAGCGCTTCGCATGGAGATGAGACATTATCTGCTTCTGAAAACTTCATTAATAAATTGTTGTCATTTAATAGTCCACATTATGTTCCTTCTTTCTTCGTGAACCTAATCACAATATCAACAACGAATCATGAACTTGAGTCACGTTTACCGGAATCAAATCATGATTTCTAGAACTAAGTTCACGCTTTCCTTTTCTTTTCTGGTACCGGTTACGCTGTAATGCAGGCGTTGTGATTGTTTTGAGGAATTGTGTTCATGTTTCCGTGATTTTTGTTCAAGGTGTATATTCGTAAAGGAAAAAACGACTTGTTCCGATATTTGTGACTCGAGGTTGACGTATTTGAGAACGGATTTTTTTCTGTGATAGGATTGGGCTTGAATTTGTCATTAATGCATTAAAAAAAAATATACGAGAGGAAGAGGTTCACGAGATGACAATGTTAGCCTCCCACAATGAATTCAGATCGGCGGTGATGTAATCGAAGCGGTAAACGAATTCGTGTATCTGGGCTAATTGGTGACGGCCGATAACGCTAGCAGCAGAGAGATTCAATAACGCAATATGGTTGGCAATTATGCCTACTTTGAACTCCGAAGGACGCTAAGATCGAACAAAGTTCGCCGTACTACAAAGTTGACCATCTACAAGATACTAAGAGGACCTCTAGTCATCTACGACCACGAAACATGGACATTACTCGTTGAAGACCAACGGAATGAATTTCGAATGGAATGTGTTGCGTACGATCCATTAAACGTGGAGGAGGCGAATGAACCACGAATTTCATCAGATGCCGTTCGACAGAGAATCTATGAAATCTTATCGATTAGCTATCAGACGACCTAAGTCAAAAGTCAAATCGTTTGCTCCCTACCAGAAACCGACTTCAATAGTGGCGGCCATTAGCGATCGTAAAATGTTAGATTGTGCAAAAGTTGATCGGATAGGGGTAAAATAACTCAAAACGTTAATCCAATATACAAATAAAATGTCCAATGAAGAAACAGTTTTTTCTAAAGCGGAATGTCCTCTTTGTATACAAATAGTCGAAAAAGTGGGAACGAATCGTAAATCAGATAAAGGACTTAATTTCGGTCCCTTGCTTAGTAATTCTAGATTTGATTGTTCGCATTCCGACAGCCAAGCGATTTCCATTCGATCATAGGTGAAATTGAGGTACACTGCAATTCGTCCAGTTTATAAAAGCGTAATGATTTCAAAGTTACAAAGTTCTATTTTAAAGATTCATAATTCAACAATGGATTGAATTGGATGTCTTTATTAAAGAGACTTTCAGATAGTTCAACAATTATTTGAGTCTCTTCTAACTTTTCTTGACTGCTGACTACGGACTGCTGAACTGAATATTTTTTGACGAAGTTGTAAACTTCCGTGCTTCTTGTGCCTGTCCAGCAGGCTATTGGTTGGCCACCTGCTTTTAGCTTCTGCAAGGGGCTATAGGAACCGAGCAACCTCAGCCATGACCACCCATGAGTTAATAAATTAATCTCAAATTAGTTACCAAACGATAATGTGACACAACCTCGAGCCAGTCACGAGTTATCGGTGCTTCTCCTACTAACACCATAAAGTAAATTATTGTAAATAACAATTTTGATTATGGGCTCCACAACGTGCTACACACTCCTGAGCCTCATAAATAAACGAAAGAATTAAAAATAAACTATGATCTTTTTCTTGACGAATGGAAATTGTTAAAATGCGAAGTGCTGACCTCGAGTACAGAATACAAAATTAAGGAATATTGGAACCACTTTTTTAATAAGGTGAAAAATGTAGTGAGAAGCAAGATATGTCAGAAGTAATTCTGGCACAGGCCTTGCTAGAAGGCGTTTCAACCGTGCTTGTAGACCCGTTTTCGCAAAAACGTGCGGCGTCTCAAGTGCAAGAGGCCGTGGAGCAATAAAAATAGTCGTAGGCTTCTTTACAAAAAATATCCCATAGTATTATTCATTTTTGCAAACGAGGGTGTTCGCTTAGTTCATTTTTACTGTACTTACAAAAAGAATTTGAAAGAATACCAAAATTTAGAAAATACGTTTAGTCACTATTTGGTCACTATTTTTATTATTTTTGTCACTAAAGCCACTATTATTTATCCATAAATCCCCAACTAGCCCTGGATAATGTGACATTTGTACTTTTTCACTAGCAGCGTTGCGACGGGAATACTCTAAAACAACATATGCGAGTACCGTACTGCATCAATATGCAAATCCGGACATATTATTTTTAACTTAATGGTAAAGGGTGATACGGTCAAAATTTGGTCAAGGGAAAACGCGTGTAAATCGGTGAAATCGTTTATTTAAAAAATCAAATTAAATTTCTTTTTCAAGTTCAATTAGTATAAAATTCAGGAAAAATATTCAGTTTGGCTTCCGCTTTTCCAAGTCCGAATTGCCGGGCCTTACGCTTGACCCCTGCCATCAGATTTTGTACAGCCACCTTGTCCACCTTCTTCGCCGCAGAAAGCCAGTTTGCCTTGAACTGCTGCTCGTCCTTAGCAGTTTTTTTGGTCTTCTTTAGGTTCCGCTTGACAATAGCCCAGTATTTCTCAATTGGGCGGAGCTCTGGCGTGTTGGGAGGGTTCTTGTCCTTGGGAACCACCTGCACGTTGTTGGCGGCGTACCACTCCATGGCCTTTTTACCGTAATGGCAAGATGCCAAATCCGGCCAAAACAGTACGGAACAACCGTGTTTCTTCAGGAAAGGCAGCAGACGTTTATTCAAACACTCTTTCACGTAAATTTCTTGGTTGACAGTCCCGGAAGCTATGAAAATGCTGCTTTTCAGCCACAGGTACAGATGGCTTGCCAAACCAGATATTTTCTTTGCGAACTTTGACAGTTTCGTGTGCTTGAAAATATCTGCTACCTTTCCCTTCCTTTTGCCGTATAAAACTCCTGTCCCGGAAGCTGCTTGTAGTCGGCTTTGACGTAGGTTTCGTCGTCCATTACCACGCAGTCAAACTTCGTCAGCATCGTCGTGTACAGCCTCCGGATCGCGCTTTGGCCGTCGTATTTTGTTTATCATTGCGATTTGGAGTCACTACCTTCTTGTAAGTCGATAGTCCGGCTCGTTTTTGGCTCGATGCACGGTTGTAGACGATACACCCAGCTTATTTGCGGCATCTCGGAGAGATAGGTTAGGTTTCGCTTGAAACTACCGGCAACTCTCTTGTCGTCTCAGCGGCTTCCGGTTTTCGATTTCCCCGATCCAGACTTCCTGGCTGTCGACAAACGTTCCCCAAACACTTTAATTACATTTGTAACGGTTGATTTGGCAACTTTGCGTGCGAGTAGCTCGGATTTTCGCGATGCGCGAGCAAAATTTTGATACGCTGCTCTTCTTGCTTGGACGGCATTTTGACAACTGAAGAGTGAATTCCAAAATCAAAATAGGAGCAACATTCTACACACACACACCTTCAAAATGAGGGGTGTTCAGGTTTTTTAAATGCAAAATTGAAAGAAATACGTCAAGTTGATATTGACCAAATTTTGACCGTATCGCCCTTTAGGTCATTTTTTAAAGTGTTTATTTGTCGGTTGTTGGTTACATTAGCTTATGTTAAAATTTACGCGCTGATAATTGCATGGTAGACGATGATAATCACTGTTCGGACGTATGAAAACTTCATGAACAGCTTTATGAGCTTTATGAAAAATGAGGATGAAACTCCAGATTTATGAACAAAGTGTTCGGATGGCCCAACGGGGGTTGGTCAAAATCCACGATCCCAGCAATACAAAAAAAAACCAAACGAATGTCATAGTAGTTCTCTACCCTATCTGTACCAATATTGCTATACATAACTTACCAAACTACTTAATTGCTAGAGAGTTATTTGCCGGAGAACATCGAACTATAGAATATAATAAGGCCTGTACTCGAACAAAATGCACCAGACAAAAGTGTTCGCCAGAATTTATTTTAAGTCGGATTTTCTTGAAACTTTCAGGGAGTGAACGAATACATATAGGTTGTGTATCGGCATAATTACTTTATACAATTTCCTTTCCATCGATGGAAGCACACACCTTTCCCTTAAGACCCCTCATTACATTTTGTGCAATGGTGGAGCCGACCTTTTTGGTCACTTTCATCCATTCTTTCTTCAACTCCTGCTCGTTCTTAAACACCTTGGACGATTTTTTAACTTTGGCCTTCAGTATGGCCCGAAATCTTTCCGAATCGAATCTCTGGTGAATTTGGGGGGTTGGCGGTTTTTGGTACAAAAACAACGTTATTGTCACTGTACCAATCCAACGTCGATCGCGCCAGGTCCGGCCAAAATAATGTATCGCCTCCGTGGGACCGCAGGAAGGGCAACAGACGCTTCTGGGGGCACTCGGTGCGGTAAATTTCGGATGTACGCTTTACTCAGTTTACCGCATTGATATATGACCTGCATTTCTTCTTTTCTATGTGTTCCGGAACATCAAACCGTGATTTGGCAACGTAGAACTCCAGCCACTGCTTTACGTCTGCCTGATGTAGGTTTCGTCATCCATAACCACACACATCGGTTTCGTTAATCACTCTCGATACAGCTTCCTTGTGCGGGATATGCTTCGTGTCATGGTTTGCTGAACGAACCAGGCGGAACACTTTGCCTTCAGAGCCGCGTCGCGAATCGAAAGGTTCGGATTACACTTGAATTGATCCAACACCTTCCGGGCCTTCACAGGGTCAGATATCTTCGATCTTCTTCGCTATCCACTTCCAGCTCCGTGGCCGCTCGGTCGTCTCGGGCGCTCTCGTTCAGAACGATTTTACCTTCACCTACGGAGACACAGTTGTTGACCCAGTTATCTTCCGATCCATCTCATGGTCGCAGACGAATTTTCCATGACGGCGCGCAAAATTCTCTGGCGATTTTCTTCTTGTTTCGATGACATCTCAATAACCACTGAACCGAAATTTTGCACATGTAAACCATTCACTTCAAACTAGTTATACCCAGATTTTCATCAATTTTTACACACAGACAAAAAAGTTACACACGGATAAAAATTGTGCATTTTTTCGAGTACAGGCTTTAGATAGGATATTGAATAATAGGGATAGCACAGACTACAGACATCCAGACTTTTTTGTCCGAATTTACTATGTAAATTTTTAAAAGCGAACCGTTGAAACACAAGATTGCGGATCCCAGCAAGCCGTGCTTGGAAACTGACGTGTTTTGTTTTTGCTGCGTCTTTTTTGCGAAAAACAAAATCAAAAATATATTCGAAATTCAACCTAAACAGTGAAATCATCAAATCTCCAAGTGTGTTGTAATGGTCGGTTGATTTTTTCCCGTTTTTTGTTTTATTTTTTTGTACCTTGCCCCCGCAGTCAGAGTAAGAGCTAATATCAGCATAGTTGTGTTTGTTAGTGCTGTTAGTATTGTGCCACGTGGACATAAATGATTAAATTAGAGTATTTTTCCGCTTCATCGCGAGTGACTTGATGATTATAAGCAGTTTAGTAGTCGATATAGAGTCGCCTTATAGCGGGGAATTTTGATTGTTGGCAGTGTGTGGAGAGGAAAAAGAAAACCAGTGCAACGTAGAAAACGGGAACCCAACAGAGCTATCACCTTCCAACTCCCAGGCTAAAAATGTTTGTCGAGTCGACAACAGTTTAACTGCAAACATTTTTCTTTCATAAAATCACTGCCGGACGGTGGGCGTTGGATTGTATATACACACACACCGTTGAAACACAAGATTGCACCAAACTTAAATTGACAAACAGTCAACGACTCTCAAATCTCGAAGCGCGCAGGTGGCGCCATTCACATATGATTCACCAAAACTAACGGAAACCACGGAAACGAGCCGTAAATTTTAAAATGACAGTTACAGAAATTCACACACGGTGGGCACTCCAGCTTAGATGTCTGTTCTCTGTTGGAGCAGCTTAAATCATTCACTTAAGGTGAATCGCTGCTCCATGTATTTTTCCTATCTTTTATCTCGCACTCGCAAACTCACCTTGCTATTTCAAATTGATAAATCTCGATTGTTAGTGAATGTACATCGAATCGAACTCTATCAGATTGCTCACACCAAGTAAGCATACAAACTGATGTGATTAAATTTTCAATATCTAGTACCGACTCTGAGTTATATCAATTCTAAATGTTGCGTTAATGACTGTCATCAAGAATGATTCAGCATAAGCCCTTAACGAACATCGACAAATGGAGAGTTAACTGTATACATAGATTCCACTTTCTCAAAGGCACCTAAGGAAACTTTTCTCATTTAAATAATATTTCATCCGAAGGCTCTACAGTCAGTAGGTCTCTAAACAGTATTATATATTCATCAAAATTGATTCAAAAACACAGAGATACAATTGTTTTCGTGTCAATCAGATTTCGGTTGACACGCACAATATAAACCGAAAACATCGCAGTATTCATAAATTCCTCGCCGTAGCACCGCCCTGTCTAGACTTGATGGCTGAGCATTAATCGATTTGAGCATATGGCAAGGCCGTCATGACAGGTCTCGTATCTTTGATTGCACTGTAGTGTGCGTTGTGTAGAACTAAAAAAAAAGGAGGAATGTCGATCTTCGATATTTGTGAAAGCTGAATGCAAAACATCAATCAAAAGCTACAAAACAATGTGTCTAAAAATCGTGTGCGTTGTAAACATTTCCACTCTCTTTGAAAACAAATTAATCCTTGTTTTGTATGCCGCAGTATACAAAACAAAGATTAATTCGCTTCAAACAAACAGCATGCCAGATTTCTCGGGTTAGAAGTTTTATCGGCTTTTCTTGGTTATTGAGTATCTTAGTACTGATATACAAATCCATGCCCAATCAGTATTGCCATTGAACGCTCTCAATCAATAACTGAGGACAGTTTGTCTACAATACTTTGTTGAGAGCCGGCAAAACATTCGCGATAGATGTGTAATAAACATAAAATTACCAAGGCAATGTTGAAAAAATCTCGACAATTTATGATCCCGTCTGGCTGTACTTTCGGGCCAAAATCGCAACTCATCGAGATAGCAAATTCTACGACTTTTAGTCAGACAACACGAAAAACTGACATACTACAAATCCCCCGTCCTATTCATCACGTTTTCAACTATATGGAGGGACATGAGTCCAATTGACAATGCCGATGATAATACGATTGTACAAACCCAAATGTACCTAGGCTAGCCGAGTCCGCACAAGTGCTCGTTTGTTCAATTTCGTCTGAAGATTGGGCCTCGCTATCTCCCGATACAATTCAAACAATGGATGCCAAACCCACATCCTCAGGTCGTGCCCACACGAATGGCTGTCACGTGAAATAGCAGTCCACCATCGTAGCAGGCTACTAAGTCGCACGCGTCAATGAAGAGGTGGGATGCAAATAATGACGAGGACTTGTCTTATCAATACTACCATTGCTGCAGTCTGCTGTCTATATATCGACCGACACAGCACAGACGCTGTTTACGATACCTGAGGATCAAAACCTCACCGGTTCTGAGGAAGGTTTTTATGGTTGAGTTAAATATTAACCTGTGCACACTACTATATTGATGGGGTGGTATATTCATATAAAGTGCTATCATTTTAAGCCACAAATCAGCCAAGAGCACGCGAGAAGCATCAGGATCATAAATCAATAATTGTCACATGTCTGCAATACAGGCTCTCCGTGCTGTTTATTCGAACAAAGAAACACATTGTAGGGGAGATAGGTTGATACGGATGGTTGGAAATAAATTTGGTCGAGGGTTATCTCGGACCAAATGGAATGATTGATCAATTGGGGATTCCAGATCTGCCAGAGATACGTTACCTGTGGGGCATCGTGTTGAAGAATTTATGGATTTCACAACCACAACTGGTACTGGTTCTCGGATCGGAATGACCAGCTGGACTTGCGTTTCTGATCTCGTGCTGATGACGATACGAACGCGTGATAGAATTTGTATTTGTATGTAAGCATTACTGTAACCGAGCATAACACTGTTGTTTACTATGCTTCCGTTATCATTCGCTCACGACAGCCTAGGACGGGACTTGACAACTTGGCGCATCGTTTGGTTGTTTTGTCATTTCCTGTGATTGTTACCGGTTGTAAAGATATGGTCACTTCGGCTTATTGATTGTAGACCAAATCCATCTCTAAAGTTTGAACTTCGACGTTTTAGTTCCGAAACCAAGGTGAATCGCCAGTATATGTTGGAATTGAAGCTGTTCCGGTCGCGAATACGAAACCTGTCACAACTTAATAGGGTGCTTGTGTTAACGAGGGAACAAAAGCAGGTCATCACACAGTCGCTAGTTTACGCTAGTTTCTATGGAAGATAAACATCTGAAAGCAAAACGTCAAAATAATGTCTGGTCAAATGCTGCACCTATCAGGTATAATAACGAATATAGGAGCTATGTATTAAGGAGTAAGCCAAGATCAGTGTTCACTTTTGGATAAGCTCTTCCCTCAAAAAATCATTAAAATAAGCATTTGATCACTACCAGAAGCTTGCAACGATTACGAAGAACCTTAGGGCAGCCCAACCCAAGCAACCAAACGTTCTGATAAAAGAGTGTTTTTTGGCTTAATCAACAATTCGAAGGATTATTATGAGAATTCTATTCACCTTACTTTTTTAATTAATTATGGAACTTTCTAGTTCGCATTCTACGTTTAAGCTTCTAGCAACATTCTTATCAACTTCTAAAGAAAACTTGAAAGTTCACGAAAGGTTCTGCCCAAGAGGTTGTAGAGAATGCTATTCAGCTCAAAAAGTACGTCAAACGAACTCAACAAAAAAAAAAAAGAAGACATATTCGACATTTTTATTCTTCTCTAATTCTGCCGCAAATTATGTTTAGAGAGTTGTGCTGTGAAATGATGATTGAGTTCAATTTGATCATTTTTTCTTAAGTAAATAATTTTTTTTTCATAAATACTTACTAGCTAGTCTCCAACTCGAGTCCTCATCTTTCAAACCGGGACACCTACCACTGTGCCATATGAACGTGGTGGGTATGCTCAGAGCTTAAAAATCTCATATTCAATTCTCAAATTGCACCCTAACTGAGACAACACATTAGTCATCACGTACTGTTCCTAGCGAACATGAAGTAAACACAAATTTGCCTTCATGAATCTTTTGTGCATGGTGAATCAACTTGTTTTGTGTTGCTTTACTTTCATCATTCATTCGTTTCAGAAAGCTGTGCATGTTAATAAGCGCAAACAACGAATTTAATTTTAACGTTCTATCGTGAAGAAGAAAGAACAGTCATTCATTTGGTGAATCAATGAAATGGGAACACCAACATATTTTGCCTGCACGTAATTTCAGCCACTTCTCGAATTGATCTTTCAAAATGCATTTTCTCGATCTCTAACCACAAACTCGGTAGCGATTGCGGTCATAGAACGTTTGTTACAGTTTCGCCTTTTGGCTTCCTTTGCCTTCAGCCACGTTCGGGAATTTTTGAATATATCCTCCTCCTCCTTCCTCCTTTGAATAATTTTTGAATTCCTGTTCAAAAACATTCAGTCAAGCAACCAAAATCTCTTGACGCTTGAATAGCCAGGTATGTGCTTTGCTGTGGTGTGAATGAGTTGTATGGAATACAGGGACAACGGAATGCTAAATAAGTCGACACGAATGTATTGCGTGACTGATAGAACGAAATGAAGAGAGAGAAAATTGTGCACACTGAATATTTTTTACAATCGTCGTTCACGACGAGGGTAAATTTTTTCGAGCTCTGGTTATGCTGTAATTTTACTCGAAGCGATGATTCTATGCATTAGTACTTTTTTGTTCCTTATAATCTTATCTGACCTTAACGTCTCTGATTAAAGTATGTTTCGATCAAAATTTGGTCGACTTAAGCTTGATGCATTTCCTTTCACCGTGCATTAAAAATCGTCGTCGAAGGAAGAGAAGCAATGCATTAAAATTTTGCACGTGCATGGCGAAAACCCAAACTACTCTCACGCCAAGTTGGCAAAATTGTTGAATGTGGCCAAATTACCTGTTACCCACGTATTGAAAGTGTTCGGAGAACATTTGTTGACAGCCAGGAAAGCTGGATCGGGGGAAAATCGAAAGCCGGAGGCCACAGCGACGACAAAAAGAGTTGCCCGCTGTTTCGAGCGGAGCTTCAACCGCTCCATCCGAGATGTCGCAAACAAGCTGGGAGTGGCGCCTTCAACCGTGAATAGAGCTAAAAAACGAGGTGGACTGTCGACTTACAAGAAAGTGGTGACACCAAATCACAACGATAAACAAAACACGTCGGCCAAAGCACGATCGCGAAGTTTGATTGTGTGGTACATGACGAGGAAACATACGTCAAGGGCGACTTTAAACAGCTTCCTGGACTGGAATTTTATACGGCAACCGGACGGGGAAAGATGACAGGTGTTTTCAAGCACATTAAACTGTCAAAGTTCGCGAAGAAATATCTGGTGTGGCAGATCATCTGTACCTGTGGCTTGAAGAGCAACGTTTACATTGCGGTCGGAACCGTCAACCAGGAAATTTATCTGAGCGAGTGCCTACAACATGCGATCTACTGCACACTTAGAAAATTTTACGGTATTCGGTAATTTTTTACCGAACTTTCAACAGCTGAACAGTTCGGTAATCCGATTTACCGGATTTGCAAAATTTGACAAGTTCCGGTAATTTTTTTACCGGAATACTGTGGTGCACCACCGAAATCCTGGTAAATCGGATTCTGAACGTTCAGCTGTTGAAAGTTCAGTCTACCAAACACTGTAATTTTTTCTAAGTGTGTCGCCTTTCCTGAAGCGACACAATTGTTCCGTTCTATTTTAGCCGTAATAGTACAAACATCTTGCCATTACGGAATACGGCCATGGAGTGGTATGCTGCCAACAACGTTCAAGTCGTGCTAAAGGGCAAGAGCCCTCCCAACACGCCAAGCTCCGCTCACCAAACAATATTGGGCCACCGTCAAGCGGAACCTTAAGAAGACTCAAAAAGCTGTTCGATGGTAATAAAATCAACTGTTTTTACCTTCTTACATCAATGAAGGGTATTAAATCGGCTTGAAAATCTGACACAGGGCCGAATGTCATATACCATTCTGACTCCAGCTCGACGAACTGAGTACATGTCTGGCATATGTGTGTGTGTGTGTGTGTGTGTGTGTGTGTGTGTATGTGTGTGTATGTATGTGTGTGTGTGCGTTACAAATAATGTCACATCGGTTTCTCAGCCATCTGTGAACCGATTTCAGTTCTGTTGACGGCAAATGGAAGCTACAAGCATTCCCATAGAACGCCATTGATTTTTCTTCATTCGACATTTCGTTACGAAGATATGAACGAAACAGTACTTGAAGGCCTATTATAATAGTAATCAAACAGTTTAGTCTCCAATTACATACTGAGCTATTTGTGTACCGATTTTAGTTTTGTTGGTGCCAAATCAAAGCTATGATATCTCCAAATAACTGGTCAAAATGTCATTATGATTGAATAATCCTTCATGGAGATATGACCAAAACTATGCTACTGTATAGAATTAGAGCGGCATCGATTGGCCTCGAGTGGTCTTAGTTTGAACTGCAAACGAGTATATTCGAAAATTACACAAAGTCTCCATATACTATTTTCAACGAATATGTACTTATAAGTATCTGGAATCATATCGATAATCAAATTGACGCTTAGATTGTCTAATAATTCATGCTATGGACTGATGATTATATGAAATTCTAATATTATGTAATTTCCTTTATATAACTAACAAACACAGGTCATTAAAGACTATTAATGGAAATATTTTTAATTTTTGTTCAATCGGGCAATACGTTCAGGATTGACAAAAAGTTCATTTATCAACTGAATGTATAGCGGTATATTGAATATTTCTGAATCTTCTTGGACTTTCTGATAAAAATATGTATCCAGTACAATATTGTTCCACATTTGAGTTTGTAATTCTGGTGAAATGTAAGAAGGGTTCAGTCTCACCATCGGTGGATTAATGCGGGTTTTTTTATTGCTTTTGAAAAATCCATTTTTGGTTTTGTATCTCGTCAAACTTGGAGCACAACACCAGATCACTCTTCAAATGTAAACATTCTTTTTGACATTTTTTCATGTGATACTCGAACTTTGCAATATTCTTCAAAAGTAGTTTCAACATAGATGTATTGTGAACTGTTAGACGCATGTTGATGTGCATTTGTCTTGCTTGAAACACAGCACAACTTCTACCTCGGTTGTAGAAATCACGCGGAGCATGAAAGCATGACTAACCGCCCCCAGGTTGCTACTCGATTGTTGCCAGATCAGCTGTTATATTACACTAGAGAGTCAACAGATGATCGCTAGGGAACAACACATACATCTGATGCAATACCGGTGCCAGCCTCCGCACGAATGCGGATCAAGTGGGACGAGTGTAGGAATATGGTGAGCGTGATGCCGGCTTTCACAAGCCGTGGAGTCCGCATACTGCACTTCCACGGCGATCTACCGGGATTTTGGATGGCAGGAGTTGGATATCAGCAGGGCTTGTTTTAGATTCCAACGATAAGCTGTCAAGTGAAATATTTGAAAATTATTACCGAAATTCCGATTTGGACCGGCTTACACCAACTCACTCGTTGGTGTAAGCCGGTTCAATTCGAATTCGGTAGCCACTTTGAAAATGGTGTCAGCAACGCAGGTCACGGACGAACTTAATTTTCTTTTCTCCAGCGGTGCTCTACCTTTTGCACATTTTTTGTGTGGTCGTTGACACTGAAAAATCAAAGGTACTCTTCATCAATATTACAAAAACTATTCCCTTTTTGACGTATCCCCTTGACACGTTTTTTCTATGGACCTTCAATTGTTGATTGTTACTGCGTGACGCAATTAATGACCCTTCGCACATGAAGTTTCCATATTTACAATGTAGGAAATGTTTTTCAATGCTGGAAACGCGATTTGGACCGATTTAAACCAAAAGTAAGGATGCTATTGATAATAAATAATTAAATAAGTGGGAAAACAAGGCAATCTCATCTCAACGCCTGAGAGCCAACTTGAACCAATCTTCACCAAAGTACGGATGCCGCTGGAGCCACTTACAAAATGGGACAGTGGTTTTGTTGTTCCAAGATAGATGACCCAACGAGCATGGCGAACACGAATAATTTGGATCTGCCAGCTTCAATGATTTTCGTCACCACCGACCCATCTTACCCGGCGAACCACGACTTTTCAAGTTCACTCGATCACACGCGCAACAAACAATAGGCAGCCTCGAAAAAACTAGATAAAACGTTACGCCCGATAACAAAATATCGACACAACCCGATAATAGTTACAACAAGTAACAATTACCTGTCTTATTCCACGTCGTCCTTAGAGCGCACTTACCACCCTAGCGGTCGCCTGTATCCAACTGCCGCAGGCGTCCGCATCGTCCAGTTTCTGGTATTTATCTTTGTACCTAACTGGAAGTTTGTACACTTCCCTCTGTTGTAGAAATCGCACATGGTAGTAAAAACTCTGAATACGTTGTTGCATATCATGACATGAGCAAGTTATGAAACATAGAATAAATTTTTCTAAATGCTAATCGTTAATATGAGTTTGAATACATTTCTATGCTATATTTGATTTTGAAGTATCGAACCTTACTAAGTATTTGAAATTTGTAAAATAAGTCAATCATAAATTAGTGACTACTATACATGTAAATTTAAGTATTACGTTGCTTCTTTGACAGAAAGTAATGACATTTGAAAGAATGTATTAGATTCAGGCGTTATCTGGGTTAAATATACATGAAATGTCCCATTTTCACCCGCAAATCTGGCGGTCCGTTTAGGTTGCATTTAGAAAACGCAGAAAATTCAATGTTTTATTTTATCTATGTAAGACAGGATTGCTGAATTGATTTGCTTCTTTCTTTTTTTCTTCTACCAACAAATGCTTATGAAGGTGTAGGGGCGCTGTCATCCACTGAAAAAAAAATATTTCACTTAAGGTCGGTATCGTGTTCGAGAGAAATGTCTTTTTCTATCCCAAACCCATGTTAATGTTCCGTTTCTGAGAACTGGAAAAGTAAAGAATCGAAAAAGAAATTTCTTTTGCCCCCAGTATCCACCTGAAGAGGGTGAACAAAAAATAAAAATGGAATTTGTAAG
>JASCZW010013558.1:0-25227 GCA_034211315.2 Aedes japonicus | reverse complement strand
TGTTAAAACTTGCATAATGTGCCTTTAAATTCCAGGTGTTACACCGCCTGACTGCGAGAATGACCTGCTGTTAAAACAAACAAATAAAACGCCACCACCAGCACTTGCTAACTCTACCTCAACTCGTACTTACCGGTGTGACAAAAGCGACAACACTGATGATCGCATAGCAAATGCTAAAGATTGCCCACAGCACTGCGATCGCCTTTGAGTTTCTGATGTAGTTGGTCGCGTACATATGACTGGAGTCGACGTATTCTATCTTCGTTCCCATGGCTGCTTCTGCTGCTGACGGCGTACCGAACACCAATCCACTCCCGGGGTGATTATTTTGCAATCTCTCCTTAGCACAGCACTATTAATCTTCGTTTTCTTTTCTTTTTTCTCGCTTTTCACCTCTACAAACTCCTTCACTTAACGCTATTTTTCGTTTCAATTATGTATTCCGCAAGTTGTCCTCAAGCAAACACTGAACTGAGCTACGAGATTGTGGTGAATCTGCAAACAAAACACACGGAAAAAGCAGCGAGCCGGTTACACTGATCGTCCATTTATTAAAAGTCAGCACTTTTGAGCAACACCAGATCTTCTTTGAAATAATTCCATAGCATCACCCACGACATGCAGGTGCTTCGGCAGAGTGACACATTTCCACAGCAGCATCAGCAGCAGCAGCCGCAAAAGTCTCCGCGGTAGAAAGAGTAGGGGTGGCATTCGTGGCGTAGCATTATTAAAGATGCTACTCTTCCATGAAGGTTCTCTTCTATTCAAACAGTCGTGACGATGTGCCGCACTCAGTCTATTGCAAAAGAAGCGCTATAAAGGTGTTTGTGTTCGAGTGAGCGGTAAAGGTCTACAGCAATTAAACCAACAGGATGCACCACGACACAGAACGAAATGACCGTACAGCACAGACTCCGCCAAACGGGTGATCATTCCGCGGAGGTGAAGGGTGATGATGATTACTAGCTAACCCAAGTGAACAAGCTGAGCATGACGACAAACCTACAGTGGTGATGATCTACATTGCGATGAGTTGAAGGTTTCGTTTTTCGATTGAATTGGGTTGTTTAGAAATAGTGGCATGGTTATTGCGAAAAATAAACCATACACTTATGCCGACTCGGACGAACCGAAACGACGCCCAAGTCAGTCCATTGAAATCTGACGTGATCTTTGTGGTCTTTCGGAAACCATTTTCAGCACTACCTTTATCGATCCGTTGCACCTCGATCTGCTCGATCAAAACAAATTCGAAACGAAACCGAAAACATGGCAAATAATGAAATTATTGCCATCATAATTACCGATTAGACACGATCAGTCGATCAAACTCCAATACTGGCCGGTAGGTTACGTGAACCAGAAAACAACTGGCCATGTGATCACATCCCAGCGGGAGTGATCATTTTCAGCATTTTCTCCGACGTTCTCTTCCCCAGTCAGCCAAGCTCTCGCGTCTCAGCTTTAAACTTTTCAAATATTTATCATAATTAGACCTCCAAGCAGCGGATAAGCGACGAACCCGATCGAGTCCGGTCCGGCGGCAGAAACTTTCCCTTCGATCGGGAGGTCGTCTCTCTGCTCTCACTCAAGCTCGATCGCCAGCTACCGCGGGTCGATAAAGTGTGACACATTCAATGCAGACAGCGCCAGGCGATCGCCAAGCTTAAAAATACCAGGCGTACATGAGCCGAGGCAGGTCTTCATGCGCGCGAGTTCCAACCCACCGCGAAAGTCTCATTCTTCTACGCTTCCAATTCCACCGAACGGGGCTTCGTTCGAGTGCCGAATCGTAAATCGTGTGCTTAAACTTTTATAACCTCTCTCGGCGCAAGTCTCCCAGACCGGGGGGGGGTTTGCTGAACCTACCTACAAGTAGTACACTAGAAAGAGCGAGCAGCTACCTGCAATGAAAGCTGCTGGCCGTAGCTTTGGCTGGCAAATTATCAAGCGCTTGGCTAAGCTGACTACGCGAAATCACATGCGGGCGAAATATTTCCCTCACCTGAATGCGCTTCTAAGAGGTTTTGATTCATCTCTAGGTCTGATGAGTCATCGAAAGTTTTGAATAATCGGACGGCGAAGCGCTTTGACTGGTGATTGTAGCTTTACGCGTATGAAGTGCCTAAGCAGGTAAAGGCTGGAAGTCATTGTAATGAAGAAATGGTAAAAAAAATATGTTTTGTCGCATTCTGTAGGATGGAAGACTCCACTGATATGATGTCAGTGATTACAGTTTTTAATTTATATTTCAATCAATTGAATGATTGCAGTATGCTTTGACCGCGAGTTGACGTTTTTGTTTTAGCTCGTGTCATTTTATTTTTCACTCATTTCCATTAAGTCTGCGTGTTTGCATTCGAAGTCCAAGAAACGAGAACGAAAATGATTCTACGGTAGTGACAACAGCAGCAGCATCACTAAAAGCGGACTCCACCTTCGGGAGCATCAACAGCGGTTTCTTCCTTCAAAGACGAAGTGCAGATGGATTCTTAACTCTCTGTGAACTTCTGGAAGGAGTGCAAGAGGGCAGGCGACAGTAATGAATAGTGGACATTGAACAGATAAGTACAACCTACTTTAAATAGCTTCATGCTCGGATGATCTGATGGCATTATTTGGCAAAGTAGGGAGGATGTCGAATACAATCAAAAAGCGAACAAAGTTTCTCTTCTGCATTGTAAGTAATGCCATACGAACTTATTTTGACGTTGCGTGAAACATTCCAAATCAAACATTCAAAGCTCTGAACGCTCAAACCCCCTCTCTTTCATTTATATTTGCATTACTCAGCTTTCGTAGAAGGTGGATCAACTGAATATTTGAGTGCAGAAGATTGAGTAACATTTCCGTCTGATGGCTTCAAATGGAGGGTTGACAACCAGAAAGGATGGTGCGACCTGCTCCGCTTCACAAGTTCCTGCCTCCGCCTCCGGGAGTCATGTGATCACAAAGGACTGCCAGCTGAATCATGGCGAAGCTCCAAAGGATGCTGAAGTGGAAGACCGAGGGAAAAGTGGCTACATCGCTGCGTGAGCTTAGCTGGGAGGTCGTTTCACCCGACCAAACAGTGAAAAATTACCTGGCGAACATTGACATACAAGTCAAGAATGGAAGTCGCATCCACCGGTTTCGGAGCTGCAGGCAATGACGCAGTGGCAATGGCTGAATAAGATGGTCAACTCGATCTTCCGGCGAATCGCGACATGGCGGTGGGTTATGGACGACGAGACCTATCTCGCCCTGATGGCAACGGCTGGCAGGGCACTTCGTATCTATCTCCCCACGAAGGAAGTGAGCCCGAGATGAAGTTCATTTCACACACCAAGTTGCCCAAGAACGTGCTGCTATGGCTGACAATCAGCGAGAAAGGGATGTCAAGGCTGCTCTTTTCTTCCGCACCGGACTGGCTCGTGAACGGGGAAGTTTATAGTACGAAATGCCTGCCGGAAGTTGCGTTGTTCATCAAGAATTACCATAAGGTCGAAGATATAATATCGATGTGGTACCCAAGTCGGCGAACCCGCCCAATGTCCCAAGCTGCGTCCCATCGAAAATTTCTGGGCCAACCTGAAGCGAAATATCTACTCCAACAATTTTGTCGCGAAACTGAGGAGGAATTGATAAATATAACGAAGAAAGAACTCAAAAACATGCCTACACGCATGTTTTCGTCCGCCATGGCACATGTTCCGGTTAACTGCCGGAAGGCCGCTTGCAAGGACGTAGAATTTGTTTGCAAGTAAGCTTAAATAATTACCTTCTATGGGAAATTTATCAAAAGCAATTATCTGTCTTAGCTATCATCCGAAAAAAAAGTCAAATTATTTTTAATGCAAACGTTACTTAAATGGATCACCGATATTGTCAAGGTTGATTCCAATAGACACTCAGCGTTTAAAGACATGTGTATCTTCGTTTTTACGAATGTCAGCTAAAGAAACTCCATTCGACAACGGGATTCCAGGCCGTAAAACCCCGTTCGCACTACAACTTATGTGATATAGAGTATCTTGATGTCAAATGCCATGCCCATTATTTCCAGTGAAAACTAGATGTATAGATGCTGATATCAAGATACTCTATATCACGTAATATAGGTTGTAATGCGAACTGGGTATAAGTGGATGAAGCTTTTTCTCAAACGTCATCCGAACAGAAGTCGGCGGATCCAAGTGAACTTTCCAAGCAGCGAACTAATGTTACAGAGCAGAAAATCCAGTGCTGGTTTGAAGAAGTGTTTAATAAGGATGAGTCAACAATTCGCCTTGTTCCGACCAGCGAGGAAGCGTTAGCGCAAACAGGTGAAAAATAACGCCATAGATCATTGCACGATGGCGTCATCAATGCAGTTTTGACAGTTTCAGGGAGCTTGTTTACGCGGAAAATTTCGGTAGGTTCGGTTAGTGTTTTTGTACTCTAAATTCATAACGATTCAAGTAAAACAGCCGGAAAACAGACACCAGTGCTTATTTTTACATTGTTTCTTGAATCTAATCATACAGAATCTGGAAAAAGTCAATGAAAAATTTCATTTAAACGGTCCAGATTCTAACACCTTATAAACAAGCTCCCTGAACTAACCAAAATGTGAGGTTAATACATTCCGTGCAATGATCTATTGCCGAGCATTTCTAGACATAGAAGAAGTCTAAATTCCCGAGGAATGAGTATGTGCCCTTTTTTGCGATTATGGATAAACTGAGCTTAGCGTGTTTGTAGTTGTGGTCGAAAATCTAAAAGGCACTATCAAGAAGGATGTATGCGGGAAAGAATGTCTGCAAATGCGGCTGCTACCGATTATCAGAAGCCACGACTCTCCAGCTCTGTTTTGGTCTGATTAGGCCTCTTGTCAGTATGCGAAATCCATACTAGAATGTTATAAAGTACAAGAGGTCAAATACGTACCAAAACAGTCAATTCACTTAACTGTCCAGAACTTCGCAGAGAAGTACTGGGCTCTAGTTAAGCGGTAACTCTTCGAAATTAATTTCAAGTGAAGATGGAGAATCGTCACGGTGGGCGTATCTGAAATATTTAGAATTTTACAGAAAAAAGTATTAACATCGTAATCAACTGTTTCTTATGTAGAAATAATTCTATTATTGTAAAACAAACAATTCTCGAGTTCTTTTTCAAATGGACGTAAGTAACATTTGGACGAAAATGAGAAAATCAGCATTGAAATTTTTGGAATTTATTTTTATTCTTATTTGAAAACCAGACATGTTTGTCCCAATTAAGCTCCACTGAATGACGCATTAGTAAAAGATATTACATCGCTGTGCTTAAAAATTACGAGCCGTATCATGAGATATTCTGAGAAGGAATGTGTTGTACAAAGTACAATGCGCGAGTGTTCTTGTTACAAAAGTTGGCGCGAGTGATGAAAAGTTAATTTTAATATTTTTATCAACATTGAAAAAACATACATTTTAAATGCTGTTAAAAACATTAAAATTAACTGTATTGCTTCAATTATAATTGGTTAATCAACTCAATTATCATTGAAGATTAGCATGTTCAGAAACTCAATACTTGCTTATTGAGTCCCGCTGGCTTAGCTGTTACAACGAGAACATACATTTTTTTGTTTACATTTATAAGCACGAAGCGCAACAAATGTTTCTTGCCTATCCGACAAAAATGCAAATATTTGTACATTCTTTATAGATAGACACATACACATTCCATTATGACCGTAACGGCCGTTTGAAATCTGGTTGGGCATTTTTTTAATTCCTATCCTTATACAATTAGTGAGAAATTCGATGGAGCCTTTGCGATTTCCCAGTCCGTACTTAATGTTGTAGGATAAAAAGGAATATCAAATTTCTACCAGCTGTATGATACACGAGCAATCCCCAGGGATGTCAGAAAAACATGTCAGTATTTATACAGACGTTTGATCATGCGCACAAATTTTACAGTTACTGTTTTATTCAGAAATTATCCACCGATAAAGGGTAAGTCGATAATTATTGCGACGCTTTCAAACTTGCGTAACCTTTTCCATACTTGACCACAATTAACTCCATTTGACCTGTTAATTTTTAGAGAGTATCGTTAACATCCGATTAATTGTACAGTTATCAGTGAAATTCCGGTCATGAATGAAAGAATTCACCCACATGCAAAAGTCTGGGTTGTCAAATCGCAGCTTTGGGAAGCTAATGAATGTATATCATTCTACCATCAAAGGTTCCAAGAACGGATGACAGTGGACCACAGAAAAACCAGGAACAATGCGCAAAAAACCGAGAGAGAGCGGATTTCTAATTTCGAAAGGAATTTGCCAAACATCCTGATATTTTGTAAATTGATCTAGACTGAAAACGTTCAAGATGTAGAACTTTTGAAAACGGGACGAACGCCGGCAGAATGTTGCCAAAATGAGTGCTTGCCAACTAAGCGAAGGCAGATTACACATGTAAACCAGCTGCCACATCAACGTTCAGAAGTGCCTGAATCAAATGAACAGCTTGTAATGATCTCTTGAAAATGCGGGGAGATTATTGCCCTGATATTTCTTAATGTAGTGAGTACTAAAATGTTTCTTGTCTAAAAGTGATGTAATAAATTAAACGCGTGAAAACTCATCGGGAATGATCATTCATATGCATTCGTCGATCCATTCTGAACGACCGTTGTGAGAATATCGCCAGAATATCTCACATGCGCATAGCATGTCACCAACTACTAATGCCTTCCCTCCTATCTCCTTTCTCCTGATATCATGTCACCAAGCATGTCACCAACTACTAATGCCTTCCAGCCTATCTCCTTTCTCCTGATATCTACGCTAGCGAGCAATAGCTTGTGTCACATACATCGTGGGACCGGATCTACATAACTGATGGTGCTTATGCGTTTGAAAAAATCTGTTTACCTCCGCGTTTCACCTACCACCTCTCCTCCGCGATCACCTACCACCTCTCAAGTTACTGAAAACCCTTTGCGGGATCCAGACTCCAGATTAAGGCTCCTTCCCGGATCTCCGGATAATTATTATGATACTGATTTTTCAAACGCATAAGCACCATAATAATCATCCGGAGATCCGGGAAGGAGCCTGAATCTGGAGTCTGGATCCCGCAAAGGGTTTTCAGTAACTTGAGAGGTGGTAGGTGAAACGCGGAGGAAAACAAATAATTGTTATTTGTTTTGACCCTACATCAAATAAAATTTAAGCAATGGATAAAGAACGGTATACAATTCTTAACAATATTACTTTCAGCAAATTTTTCTACCACTTGGTAAGCAATCAAATGACCACGACAAGATGTATTAAATATTTATTGCATAACGAGGAAAGGGAGGGACCACCAGGGAACCCAAGTGAAATGATTTGGGTAGGGAGCATGTGACTGCCTCCTCCCTGTTGTTACATTTCGCGGAACGAGGGCGGGCTCTTTATCTCCATCTCTTGGGTTTATTCTGTCAATCGGCTCGATTATAGTGCTGTGAACTAAACTTGCTTTTGGAAGGGCAATGAATCCAAACTTGCAAATACATGAATGATAAAGGCATTTTCCTTACTTTTCAAAGTTGGGTCAAAATATGTATCTTTATCATTGTTGCATACTAAACATATAAATAATAAATTGCAAGGCAGTAAAATCTAGATTACAATGTTTCATAACATATGATTGTTATTTAGGAAAGAGAAGTAGCGCTGTATGTATATTGCTTTGTATGCAACAAAAATAAATTCAATCGTGTCACATGTTGCATCTACCGAAGAGAGACAGTATTTGGTTTTATCCCTCTCTCTCTTTCTTCCTTTCTCTCTCTCTCTCTCTCTCTCTCTCTCTACATGTTCCACGTTTTGTTCTGGTACACGGCTACTGAGATTAATTCAAAATCGTTTATTGAAATTGAGTCGAATTCGACTTAATTTTGAGTAGTATTCAGCGGCCGCGTGAACATGGTTGAAAACATATCGTAAATATTTACAGCCTAGAAGCTACAGTTAAAATTGCAGCTCTCAATTTTTGAGCTCCAGAACTGTACGGCTGATATGAAACATCCCGGAGCATCTCATAATGTCCAGAAACCTGGCTACAGATACAATTACAGATCCTTAGTTCAGTACTCCAGGACAGGTTGGATGACATCCCAGATTATCTCATAATGTTCCATAAGATCCAATGAACATAGTTGAATACATATCGTACATCTGAAAAAGCTACAATTTCAGTTGTAGATCCTAGGTTATCAACTAATGAACAGCCTGGTATGCCCCAAAATATGCCAGATTTCATCATAATGTTGGTTGACAATTGATATATTGAATTTGGTTGAATACATATCGTAAACTTGATTCGCCGTAAAACTACAGTTAGACTATAGATCCCAAGATCTAAGCTCCAGGACTGTTTGGATGACCTAGAACATCCCAGATTATCTCAAAAGGTCTGTTGACCTTTCAAAAGATGTTATGAACTCAAGAACAGTTTGGATTACCTAGATCATCCCAGCTTATCTCAAAATGTCTGTTGTCCCTCCAAACGATTCAGTGAACGTGGTTGAATGCATGTCGTAACTTTGGATAGCCGAAAAAACTATAGCCACAACTGTAAATTCTAAGTTCTGTACTCCAGGACAGTTTGGACATCCTGGAAAATCCCAGATTATCCCATAATATCTGTTGATCTTCCAGAAGACTGAATGAACATGGTTGAATAGCTGTCGTAACTTTGCGGAATCGGAAAAGCTATAGTTACAACTGTACATCCTAAGTACCGAACTTCTTCATGTTCAGGATGTTCTGGGTTTAAAATCAAGCGTTATTTATTTATTATTTTTTCCTGATAGAACAGTCAATTTCTTACAAGTTTGCCGAAGATAGAGTTTGTTTTTGTTTAGTGTCTGACTTCAAACAGGCATTTTCTTTAGGTGGAAGTCTATCCACAACAAAATTTTAAATTAATACTCAGATCAGTCATTTGTTCGACAGCAACAACTGATTGTCGCTTTTGTTCATGTTGCTGATAAAGCATTGTTGGTATCGGAAGTGTGTTGCAATAATGACATAACGTTTTTTGTCGCTGTTACATGAAAACAAGGTCGTTGCAACATGACACAACATTTCCAGAACAAATTTTCAATAGGTCGTAAGTAACATATTGCTATCATCATGAAAATCAAAGTAGAAGTTTTGGAAATTAGTTTCAATTCCTATTTTTCAACCAAGCCATAATATTTGAAGCAAATCTGTGGAACCAACAAATTTCAGCTAGGGAAAATACGACCAAATTATAGGTCGTTCGGAATGTTATCATAATATGTCGCTTTCGTTAGGTCTGTTTCGACATGTAATCACCTGTCATGTTTCCTACGCCATAATCAATCGGCTGGATAGGTCGGTAAAAAGCATAGAAAAGCACTTAAGTCAAACAGACAAAGCGACGAATGCGACTAAAGTTCGTTATGGAGTAGTTTGTGACATAAGCCAATTTTGTTTAATAACATATAATAGCAATTCACTGCAATTCATATTATGTTGGGTATAATTGAGGAATACCCAAATTGTCATTCCGTGTAAAAACATCATTATTTTTTTTTTCTTTTGTTACTTACGACCTATTAAAGATTTGCTCTAGAATTTTCTTACATTAAATTATTTTGTTGTTTTCCTTCGTGTTTTGTTGTAATAAATCCAAGTTATAACATATCATTGTTGACGAGTGAGAGAATAACGGGTGTATTCCTCGTCCAAATTATCTTATTATTTTAAGTACAACAAGAGAATATTTGACACACTATGGAAGGGCATTCGCTTCTTCAACTCTTCAACTCCGCTTCTGACTTGGACTATGCTCATATTTTTTGCCTTTTCCTAAATAATTTATGTTCGGGAGGCACTATTCTAGGGCTAATGAAAAACACTAAGCCAATATAAATTCCATTCTCCTATGTGCGAAGGTGGTGCACCTAAAAGCAAAAAACGGGAAAAAAAACTACCGACGCACAATATATTTGAAGGAACGCGACCATAATACATTTTGGGAAGGAATCGGTAACTTTTACTACGTCTTAGGCAAAACACACGGAGAATTTATATTTTCACTTTTCAATTTACACTTTTTTCGCGAAAACACAATAGTTTGAAAGCACGGGTTGCTGTGATATCATCATTTAAGTTTAGTTCTTTTTTTTTTGCCCGTAAAAGGGACGATTACAAATAATGATGGTATAATACTAAGGCTGTGTTCCAATTGGAGGAATAAAATTAATTTCAACCGAATTTTGCCTGAAATGGATTCATTAAATATAACCCTGCTACTTTGAATAGCTAACAAACGAGCAACTAGTTTAGATGAACAGCTACTCGAAAATGAACCGATCAACAGTAGAGGGATTTCCGAACATTTTGATCAAGGGGCAAGACAGTGCACACTTTATGATTTTTATCTCCCACACCCCGAGATATAGAGTGGTGGGAATGCAAAAAAATGTGTACGACAACGAAACAAACAACTTTACTCATATTTGATCATAAAACTCACGTTTGCTCAGAACGAATCAGCTTCCATCAACTTGTATAATTTATAACTCGATTTAAAGTATTCTGCCAGCACTGGCTTGAATGTAATGACGGTGTCAATCTTGGCAATCAATGACAGCAGTATGTTTACTGTTCGGGAAAATTATTTATTACCGTATCGTAAGAAGCTCTTATTTCAGGTTAGACTAGGTCGTAGTGTTTAGAAAAGGAATTGGGCCTCGATTGCGGTAAAAATATTGTTTGATATTGTTTCATTGTTTTTCTTGCAGGAGACCAAGCCGGAGCGACCAACCACAAATATTGAAAACTCCAGTTTTGCGATTGGTCGATCCGGCTTGGTTTCTTTTTGGAAGAGATCCGTTCGGCAGTCAGAAATGTCACATATTCCCATTCTACGGATGGATTGACCAATTCCATTCGACGTTTGCTTCGACTGTGGAAAGCATTGCTGATGCATTGACGCATATTTGATTTGAGGGAACAGGACAAACATCGGATAGAGTCATTCTGATGAAGATTGCGTAGGTATGTAGGGACACCGATTCGGAGTTCAAAAGCGAAGATTCTGTAGGTTGTATCATTTTAAGTTGTATACTCAGAGAAAATGAGCTCTTCTTTGGCTGGGGGACCGACCAAGTTCCAACCTTTTAGCGCAACAAGATCTTTACAAATTGTTATTTATTACATATTAATTGAATAAAAGGAGGAGGTGAGGATGGTAAGGACAACCATAACATTGATACGGTAACCCTTCACGAAAGAAGCTTTTTTATTTTGATCATGCAATTTCACTTTCAAACCAGGCATTAAAAAAGGTAGGAATGTTTAATATCACAATATTAATCCAGTGAATAAGAGATGTTCATAATTGCTCTGAGTTAGCCAGGATTGCACATTGTCTTGCCCCTAGGTTTTGATTTACTTTTTACCATATGGAACGCATCCTTAGACCCGTTAGCAAGACTGAATAAACGTAAGAATCTGCAGCAGCTTCATATTTTAAAAGTGATGGCCATCTTTTGTCTTCCTACGATGAATGTATCATCAGCAAAGTGCATATTTGACTTTGATTCTTTGTAGCAGACCTGAAACTAAATTTTACGTTGAGAAAGGATCCCTTTTTTGTCCCCACTGTTCTAGACCGAAGAATATTATGTTCGGAAGCAAGCATAGGAAGAATCCACTTAAATGTTGATGTTCCTGTTTTTTCGATTGTTAAAATCAGCTTCCACAAATCTTCAGAAAAGTGTGACGAACCATGCACAGGCTGAATATCACGTAAAATAAGATATTACTTCTATATATTCAGACAAGATGCGCATCGCATAATCATTATTTAGATGACCGTGTATTGCGATTTTATTTACCAAATAATGGTTAACTTTTCATTGTTCAGATTGATGCACAAAGATAAAGGATGTCCACAGTTAAATTGCATCACTTTAAACTCGTCCTCAAAAAGAAGTCTCTCAACCGATTGTCATGAAATATTCAGGAAAAAAAACCAAGATTTTACGGTTTAGGTATTTTTATTTTACTGTGTTTTTTTTACCAAATCCAAAAGCCCGAACTTTCTCCTTAATACCGCATCCCAATCTTTTCGATGGCTCGGTGCGAAAGAAGTGGGTTGTTGAGGTGCGTGTACAAAATGTTCTCGCGCACTTGCTGTTCCTTCGACTCCATTTTCGAAACTACGACACATTTAACAATGAAACTCACGCAGTGTAAACAATACACGCTGAGGTCATTTCACCCAAAATTTCGTTGAAATTAACCCAAAGGGCAAAATGTTACATTTTATTGAAAGTGATGCAATTTAACTGTGAACACCATTAAGAATTAATGTTTAAATTAATCCTATTTTTACATATGAATACAACTATAAAAATAGGACTATTAAATTTAAAAAAAACACAAACGCCAGCATTTAAAAAGCTCAAGGATCTCGAAAACTGAATGTAACGAATGTCACTGATGAAACTAATTTACCAGCGCTAATTAATTTATATGTAACCAAGTTCCACGAAAACATTATGCTTTTTTCACTACTGCCCAATTCGCTTAAGCTGATGTCCCAAAATTGTCACTAATAGATAGCCTTATTTTATGTATTGCTATTGGGTAATCGTTTCAAACCTCCCATCGTGCTCTCGCGAATTATGAGATAATTTCCTTGTTTAACCAGCATCGTAATCTTCATATTGATCACATTCCTCACGTTTGTTTATTTCAAAGTTTACATCGACGAATGCACTTCATCTCTCTCTCCCCCTCCGGTTCTTTAGTCTAATTTCATAAACAATACCACTAATTTCACATGCATTACCCGCAATAACCAAACCACCCAGTGAGTAGGAAGTTACGCGATCTGGTTTCTTAACTGGATGGAAAAGCGTAAACAAAATAAACCACCGAACAATATTTGTTGCTCTACAAATGGAAACACTATCTCCAGCAGCGGATCGTCGCAGTCAGACAAGTCAGACTCCGCCGAAACCGCAACGCCGGCCGTCCGAACTATGAACATGAGCCAGTTTCGTTGTTTCTTCTCCGTATAACAATTCGTCGAACAGTGGAGCAGCATGAAATTAAATTTGCCAGCTAAGACATCTCCTCCCGAGTGAGTGGCCGCCATATTGTGGGCTTCCTGTGTTGTTGTACAGAAGGCATGCGGCACTGCTGAGCCGTGAATGGCATTTTTCCTCCTATCTTTCACGCATCGGTCTTGTGAGTACTGGGGAAAGAGAGATATCTTTCGCGCTGCTTTTGATTTTTGCCTTGCATAATGTATAGTTATAGCCATTCCGCAAACTCGGCTGGTGCGATTAGTTGATTGTTTAGCTAGATGGATAATGCACCGAAAATAGCACCGAGGCAAATGCGCTTACACAAATCGCAAGTCGTTCACACATCGCTCATTAAATAATTAAAACACACCAATGAGGTGCGTATGGTCTAGTTTTGGTTTGCCTATTTATGTCATAGTGGCTATTCGTGAACATAGACGAGTTTAAATCCAGTTTGGTCGTCTTTTCTCTGAATATCAAAAAATGTATTGGGACCATTTAGTCGTCTAATTCCGTTATGCTAAAAGAGTGGAATTTCTATTGTTTTTCCATGAACTTTCAGAAGTAAATTTAGGAAAAGCTCAAAAAAGCTTTTGATTCCAACTCAAAAGAAAAACAATCCAATGGCAATCATAATTAATGATGAACATTTCAAAATTTCGATCTGGAAAAGATCGCGAGGCTTGAATGTTAATAATTTACGTTTACTAATCCGAAGCCTATGGTTTATAACATTTAGTCGGCAATGGTGTCAGCATTTTTGTACTTAAATTGAAAATGATTACAATTTTAATACACAGAAAAAAATTATCAATTTTAACAGGCGCGAAAATTGTCCCCTCGTTTAATTCCAAGCCAAAGGAGGCGTAAACAACGAAATTGCAATCTTTCATGCGCCATTCATCAAATGTTGGCAATCTTTCTACAACAAGCTAGATTAAGCGTGTTATCTGGCTTAAATTTACATGAAATATCCCATTATTTTCTGCAAAATCTAGCATTCTCTTTATATGCATTAGATAACACAGAAAATGCAGTGTTTCCTTTCCTTTTGGTATTCTAAAACTTCTTGCAATGGGGAGATCTACGCCCAAGTAACAAATCAAATGCATATTGGTTTTATTCATGTTTTATGGTAGTTTTATCAAAGCATTATGGAGTTTATTTGGTGTTATCAGGACATTTTCCAAGTTAAGGTGGTTTTTATTAATAAACAGTTCTTAAGAGTGATTAAAGAACACTTTAAGAAACCTCCATTAAACTACATCATTTATAAGTGTAATCCACCTTATAAGTAATTTTATAAGATACTTGATCCCCCTCTCAAGACATCGTTTCGCAACTTTCATAAAACCTAATGAAAGCTTTGAAAAAGTTTTATGACATTCTTCTTCAAGATGAGTGTATCTTGGAAATGCTGCCATAAAACGCTCTTAGAACCATTTGATTTTAAATAAGAGCACATACTCTTGAGAAAGAACATTATGTGAAAAATATACAAACTGTCACAATGGACGCCCATGGGTGGAAGAAATTATAAACTTGTGGATCGTTTTGTTAATGCTAAAGCCCCCCGAGTCGTGCATTTCCATTCCCAACAGGCTACACAATATTTATACTCGTTGCAAGTAAAACCTGGTACATCATCTTAGCTAAAATCGATTTTTCTCATGTTTTATACGTTGAATCTAAAGTCGGAAGTAATGCGTTGGGATCGCTCAGTGATCTACTCACAGCGCACTTCTTCCGACGTAATGTTTAGCGTATAGTTCAAGATAAAAATCATTTTTCACTCAACTATTCTTCTTCCCAATGCCATTGCTAGCAAATTTATGTTAGAGTTTCGTTTTTTGTTCGTATCGACTTACGCTTATAAGTAAAAACAATAATTTATAAGTGGAAATGATTAGTAACAGCACTTCTGCACATTGATTTTATAGCTATCTTACGACAGACTTGTTCACCTTGAGCAATTCAAACAAGTTTTATTCAAGCGTTGCTCATCTTTTTCAAAGAATATAACAAATAAAGATGAACTTGTCGCGCTCCTCAAAAAATCTTGTTAGTCTTGAGCCAGAATTATTAGTTTCATTTGCGCTTTATGGTAGTGTCAGATAAAACCATTGAAAAAATGGCGAGCGTGGCTATTCTGGATTACCTCGGAATGGTAGCCATTTACAAATGTATGCAACAAAACTATAGTTTTTTCCAATGATACGAACATTTTTTGCTGTTTAAATTGCATTTTGAAAAATAAAGAGGATTCTAGACACAATTTATTCATTATCTAACAATTTATTAGCCTTGTTACCTAATTGTTAAATTTTGAAGTACTTTTTATTTGTTAAATAAATCAATGTTCTAGCAATAATTCCGTGGCGCACTTTCGAACTTTTATGTTATAAAACACCAATAAACTGAACGTCGCATTCAAAATTGATCAATTGCAGGCATAAAACTCATGCATTTATGGTCAATTTAACAATTAATTTACATACGTATCCACTTTGAAAAAGAAACTATATGCATATCGATACTTTTTTTCTTCCTTAGCTTCCACTCGACTATAAACAAAAAAAGTCCTCATTCAGCAGAACGAATCCAAAAATGGAATCTTCGAAACATATTTGTGATGGACTGCAAGTGTTCTTAAAGAGGAAAATCATAAAACTATCAAAACTTGTGGTAGTTTTATCATAGTTTTAAGCATGTCTTGAATGTCATTAAAAGTATGTACCGATAAAACTACCAAGTTTTAAGCGAACCTTGGGAAAAAGTCTTGAGAACCTCCTGTAGTATGGACCTTTTTGATCTTATGAGGGTTTTATGGCTGTTTTATCGATGTTATGTAGAATATCTAGTTTTATGCGTGGTTTTATCAAATGATTCTTGAAAATTTATTCAAGTGTACCTTAAAATTGAATTTGTTACTTGGGACATATTGTAGGTAAGCTAAACAAAGTGCACCCCCTCTTATGAGTATTTTCGCTGCGTCGTACATACATCTGGTGTTTTTGTTTGTTTAAATCTAGTTGCTCCGTGATTATCTGTAATCAAATTAGAGCTGATTGTATAAATTCACAGCGTTTACTGCTTTCGTTATCACAGGAATATTTTCAGCAAAGTGATTCAGTTGACGGAAGAATATAAATGTTTGACAAATCGGATGCCAAAATAAATCTACATGGAGTTTTATAAGGGCCAATGTCGCAAACGTAAACAATGGCCTCTGTTCGCAAATTTCTTGAAACTCACTGCTCAACTAAACTACCACTTCTATTGTAAAGGGGAACTCCTCTTCTGTACAAATATCGTGGTAATTCACTGTGATTAAGTTAGCATTCACAAGAAATTTGCGGAAGAAGCCATTATTTACGTTTGCGACATTGGCTCTTATGAAAACTTCATGTCGATATACTACCAAGTTGTAATGTAAATTTCGGTGCCCTGCTACCGACACATGCATGCATCCTTTAGAACATAAGAATGAGTTGAAAGATATCAGAAAATAAATTTAATCAATCACTCCTTTTGATGACTTGCTTATGTTGTAGTTTCAGAAGACAAAATTTTACACGAAATCTTTCTTTACGTTCCCCGCCTGATTACAAAGATGAATAACATTTCGTGTAAAATTAATAATTTCCAAGTGTGTAGTCTACCTTTCAGTTGTGGAGAATAGAGATACCTAAGAGATATCATTTTGATCACATCTCAGTGATTATCCAGTTTGTCCGAACTTCTTCATATAGATAAGAATGAGAGGAAAACTTTAATGAGAACTTTCGAAATGGTTAGCAATAAATAGGGTATGTGTCTCATAACTCAGTCATACATGCATGCAGTGGTCAGTTATATAATTCATTGAAACTCAAAGTAATTTGGCTACAAACGCCTTTTCGAATAAATCTAAGGAACAAACGCTGTTTATCATTCAGAAAGTAGGCTGTGCCGTTCAACATGATTGACAAGTTTTGCGATAATTCAAAATAAAAAAATAAAAAAATTAAAGTTTTACAGAGAAAAACAGTGATTTGTTCTTATGAATTCAGTGAAATGTGTGCAATCTGTTTAAACGAAAAGCCGAACATGGCACCGAAGTTGGAGAAATTACTCGTTCTTCTAAAAGGGTGCATCGATTCGCAGCATGTTGCAAAGGCAAAGGAGACGTCGCAACGTCGAAAGATCGTTCGCGAATGAATCTATTATGGGCAGTCGTCGTCAGTAAGTACCCGAGATCGCAAATGGCCACCGTCGTCATCCAGAATCTATTGGTTTACAAGAGCCTGGACGAAAACTTCGACTTATTTTTTTTTATTACGCGGTTGGAACCAATTGGCCCTATTTTTTTTAATGTAAAATTTGTTTTATTTTTCTGATGTTAAAAACTAATTACATGGTGAGTGTGTTCGATCAGCAAAAGCGAAACCAACCGCTTCCAGCGAGAGGCCAGTTCGAGCTAATCGGACTGACGGCCGAGAAAATTCCCGGAATGCATGAGCTATGCGCACCAGCGCCGCGTTCTGGACACCGTTATGCGTATTGCCGACGATCAACTGCTGACGGAGAGTTGATCTCGCTGACAGGTGCCGTGCTATCTGGTCAACTTCACTCGCTATAAGTATACAGTATGCAAAAAAGTTTATCCACCCCCTACCATTTTGCTTTTTTTTTGTTTTTCAATAAAATCAGTTTAATTTGATAAGTGTTCTTTAGTGTTGGTCTATCAATTTATGTTTATTTATTGCATTGCCATTGAAAATACAGCGATTATATCTTTTCTTGAGATTTTATGTGATAAATTATGAAAAAGGATAAAAATTGCGCAAAAAAAGTTTATCCACCCCCCAAACGGATACTACGATATAAGTGTGTTTTACAGAGTTTTAGTGTGTATTCTGCACCTTTCTCGAATGTAAACATTGTACCTAGCTGTCATTTAGTGCTCTGGAAGTTTTCGTGTTCAAAATTGGAATTAATTTGTTCCAAAATGCCCAAAAAAGTATCCGAAATTTCACAATTGAACCTCACAAAACTGGCAAAAGCTACCGCTATTACATATATTGTTCAGCTTCACAAAGATACGGTCGCAAGGATTGTGCAGATGTACAAAACGCGTGGTTCTATCTCACCAGCTAAGCGATCGGGGCGCCCTTCAAAGACAACTGGCCGAAATGACAGAATTATCGTGAAGAAGGCAGAGCTGGACCGGGGACTATCAGCTCCGAAGTTTGCAAAACATACACTGAAAGTTAATTTTAGTTTATATTACAAAATCGAAAGTAATACTAACTAATCCATTCGTTGTTTTCAGCAACGAAACTGATTTGTTCTTTTTATGAAGCTACATTCGTAATTAATTGCACGCGCAACTGTCAAAAGCACGAAGCTTTTGTTGACACAGAAAGAATATTCGTACATGGTACGGAAACAATGCAAAGAGCTACGAATATTTTGTCACAAATTAAAAAGAAACGTCGCTCTGGTGGTTGCATGAAGGACTGACAGATCTACTTTATCGCATCAAAATGTAATTGACAAAAAAAAGCGCAATCACGTGGAATTGTCCAGCGTTCTTTTTATTGTTTCAGACATGGGGTTCGAACCTGAATATTTGGAAAGTGCTGATTCTAAATCCATAGTTGATCTCACTAAGCCACGCTGACTCGTGAGATCAATCTTGATTAATGAGCATGAAGTTATAGCTCACGACAGAGCTTTGATTTTTATTTTGGGATAGATAAATTATTTCCGCCCATACCAGCAGAAACACCATCGTGCATGAGTGCGGTATAAAGAGAAGCAGCGATTGGCTGGTCATCACGAAGTTCATTTCGTGCATTTTACAAAAAGGTGTAATGATAGCATTTCACCAGATAAACAGCATTATGAATGTTTCATACAATATACGAGACATTTGTTCTATGTACAAAATCCATGTTTACGAAACGCGTGAAAGCTACTTTACGAAAATAAATTATCAGTGTATTGAAAGCGAGTTTTCCATTCAACTGACATCACAATCCGTACGTAATCGTCTTCATAGGAAAAGGTCTTAAGGGCAGAGTAGTATTAAGAAGCTTGAAGTGGGCCCAGGACCACATTTCATGGACCAGTGATGACTGGAATAAGGTGATCTGGTCATACGAGACGAAAGTAATGCTGTTTGGGTCTGATGGCACCACAAGAAAATGGTGGCGAACCGGTGAACGTTTGAAAAAAGAGTGTTTGCAGCCTACAGTCAAGCATGGTGAATTACGTTACCAACATTGATTTTTCATCCAACTGAGAATGACTTTAATTTTTTTCTGCAGGTATGGAAAACTATGGCTACATCCGGCGTTGGAGAACTTGAATTTATTGGTAGAACCATGACCAAGAAGGTTTATAGCGAAAACTACCGGCGAAGCACACCTCAACGCTGGTTTCGCAGTGGTTTAAGGAAACGTGTATCAAGGTTATGGAGTAGCTAGCACAGTCTCCCGACCTTAATCCAATTGGGCATCTCTGATCAATTTCGAAAATTAAGGTCCAGGAGCAAAAACCATTAAGTATCCAGCAATTGCGCTGGGTAATCTGAACTGCATAGGACTAAATCACCCCGAACACAACTGCTAAGTTTGTTGAGTAAAGCCACGATGATGCCGAGCAGTAATTGAAGCCCAAGGTGGTCCCACGAAGTACTAAAACTATGCGAGCCAGAGGTGGATTTTTGCGTTTTTTTTACATTTCGTCTCAAATGCAAGAGAATTCGTATTTTATTTTAAACTCGCATGAATTGGATTTGTTTTAAAATAAATAATAATGAACTGAACAACAATAACCGTGTTTTATTTTTCTGGTGGGATTTTTGGAAGAAATCAAATTTTTCACTTAGGGTGGATAAACTTTTTTTGTATTCTATGTTTATGTATTTCTGGATCAACATCCGTTCATAATCGTGATTTAGCAACTCCGGTCAAATATCAGTCAGTAATACTTGCAGTTATTCGATTTTTATCAATTTCAAACAAAGATGAACTTTTATAATATATTGAGTATATATAACCACGATGAAATTTGTCATTAAATAGTTACTAGCGTCGAGTTATTAGTACGAGACACTGAAGAAGTCTGGCACGAAATATGTATCTGTCGAAGATAAGCAAAGGTGGTTGGAATTAAATGGAAGTTACTAATTCTTTTTCTTCTAATTTCTAGTTAGTTACTAGCGTCTGTAAATACCCTTCACCCGTTTTCAACGTGCATCTTTAATTTTTACCATACTCTAACGGAACTATCACTGCTTCCTCTTCACCCTTCGTTGTTGCAATAAATTGCTGTCTACCTCCTAGAGCTCTCTCATATAGTAAATTATCTGCTTCTGACAACTTATCATTGATCGCTACTCCTGCATTGGAGAATACAAAAACAATAATCAAAATATACAACCATTCCACAAAATAAAAATAATGAAACTAGCGAATTTTGAATCTTTTTGAACGGGTATGTCACGATTTCCATCGGTATTTTTTTTCAAACAGTTGTAATGACGTTGAGTTAGTAAAAGTGCTGAGAGGTGGTGTTCGATACTCCGATAGGGTCCGGTACGCTATGCGCAAATAATCTCTGGGTATGATATGCTATGCCGAGAATAGCCAACATTCCCAAAAAAAATCCTTCATGAAAGCGATATCACCAAACGTATGAAAGGGTGGTACGGGCAAAAATGGGCCGATTTTAATTTGGTGTACTAAGCTAATCACGTCTGGGGATGGTGGTGTGCCTTTTGGAAATGTGCTTGTGCGTTTTGAATGCAAACATAAAAAAACAGCTATCAAGAAGATTAGAAAATAGTAAGCCATTAAATGGTAAGATTAAAATGGTTATCTGGTGGGATTTTTTTATTATCATTACAGATTGAGACGCGAACGGTCTCAGAATGTTACGAAGCTTCTGTCCACGCCGTAGGCTTCATGGATATATGAACGTAAAACCATATTAAAAAACTACAGGGTTGCCAATTTTCCTGGCAAACGCCAACTGAAGTATTCTGATATTCCCGAACATCACTTACTTCGAAAATTCATAACTCAAGAACGATTCATATGTGAGAACAATTTTTTTCTCCAAACCATACTAATAATAGTAATATATAATTATTAATAATAATAATATAATTTGTTATAGTTTCTTTACGTTTTTATGGTAATCATATTCATTAACAAAACGACTTTTCGCTTCTAGTGGATGAAGTAGAAGAATTGTAAAAAAAGAAACAAAATTAAATATGTTTTAATGAATAAACGTATGTTCGTTTAAACTTAAATTTACGAATGCGTTCGACAAAAAAATATAATTGTATATTTAAACACAAAGTGAGAAATTAATATTATTTGTGCTGGTATTTACTAGTAAATTACGTATAATTTTGACTGGAACAATATACGATTGTTTATCATCTATATACTTTGGCAGAATGTAATATTTGGCTGGGTTCTGAAACTGAATATTCTCTCGATAAACAGTGTACGCGTCAGGCGGTGATGTCAGGCCTAAAGTTAAATTGTTGATACTTGCTTTATTATGTAGCTTATTGTGTATTAGGAGTAATGTTTGCTTCACACAAGCCTAGAATAGGCAATATTTTATGACGAAGTTCTTTATACAAACTAGCTGTTGGAAACAGACATAGTTTACAAATTATTTAAAAGCATCGATTGTGTAGTTCTTATCCCAAGTAACATTGTCAAAACCATCCAGTTTTATAAGGTTTTGTTAAAGTTTTATGAAAGCTATTAGAAATCAATTTGGTTTTGTAATGGCATCAAGAGTTGCCAAAAGGTTTCAAAATTCAGTCAGGTTCATGAAAACCGTGACGATAGCTTCATTACTAACGATCTTGAAACCTTGTCTTTCAAAATTCCTTTCACCTCTACCAAAGCTTTTATTTAGACTTCATGAACTGCGTAAAATGCTGATATGAAATGCCGTTTTAAGACTCATTCATATTATCTTATTGTGAGTCAGTTGAAAAAGCATTTTCAGAAACCATCGTGCCTCCAGTAATTGCATTAAACGGCGAATTGGCATTGGGGGCAGGTCACTGTGGTGGACATAGTAGTTTAATGATAATATTGATAATAATATTAACAGTAATACTATTTGAATGTTTGTAAATATATGGGAATTATTATCATTTTATTTTGAGTATATTTTGTAAACGTGATTATCTTTCAGGAAAGATATTTAGATAGAAACATGTGAAAAATCAATCAAAGAGTAGGTGTTGTGTACATAACTGATTCAGTTATCTTGGAACAAAACTAGAATTGTTACTAGGAATTGGTTTGCTTAGACTGGTAAGTTCTTCCCATGCAATAATCAACTACTTCAACTGGGAAAGTATGTCTGCAAAATAGAACATAAATAAAGCATTTCGATTAAGAAGACAGCTCACCCGTTTCAAAATTCCACACTATGAAGAAACTTTCTTGGCAATTTCCTTAACGTGAGCATCCCAAGACAAAGTAAAATCCTTGTGAACTCCCAGATATTCGAATGACTCTACTTTCTCCACGGTGTTATCTCCCACAGTTAAGTTTGCAACGCCAGGAAGGATGTTTCATTGTCATCTATATATCATATATTTGGTATTCTGCAGGTTTAATGAGAGTAAGTTATCAAGAAAATAATCCTGAAGATCTTTTTCCATTCTAGGTATTATTGAACCTGCATTGACATGAGGATAAAACAGAGCTGTATCATCAGCAAAAAGTCTGAAAACGTGCTCAAGCTCAAACCACAGAACTCTACATTTTTACACTTTATAACATGTCTAGGATTTCAGGATCAACCGAATGAAGATCATAAATAATAGATACGAGTGATTGCAGTATTTGTCAATAAATATCTACACTATTATATAAATATTTCATGGGGAATGAAGGGCCATCATGGCACCGATTGAGATTCTTGGATGGGGAGAGTGGGAATGCCAACTCCCATTGTTAACAGTTTAGAATAGGGGCTGCTTTTCTCCTGCCCATTGTGGCATCATCATGTTAGATGGTTGTACTTTTGACCAATTGTTAAATCTTGTTGTTGTAAGGAAGATTTTTTATATCCCGGATACGAAGGTGATGAAGAGAGGAGAGCCCATTAAGCTGTGGAATTAGTTTCGTGTTACAATAGGTGGTAGAACATATCATTTTTAATGCCTCTGATTCCATAATGGTCTAATTTACATAGCAATGTATCGTGATTCAATCTATCGAACACTTTCTCTAGATATAATGCCTCGCATATAACACTTAGAGTCATTTTTTCCAGAATTTGATCAACAAGTTCTGTGGGGCTTCAAATGGTGAGTTGACAACTTGGCAGGAGGGTGCGACCGACCTCTGGTCCTCACAAGTTCCTACCTCACGCCTCCACGAGTCATATGATCACGAAAGACTGCCAGCTGAAACATGGAGACGCTGGTTGGCGTAGCTCTGGGCAATGTTGTCAATCCGACAATAGCGAAGTGAGGGGTGCGACCGGTACATCATATCATAATTTTCCATTCTCATATCTTTCAGGTCTTCCAGGTCGTCAGGTATTACAAAATAATTTAAAAATTTAAAATTCTTTTTTTTTTCATGGCGGTCATACATTGCCTAAATTTTCTGGTTCATAATGGATGCGCAAGTTTGTTCACAATTGCAACAAAACAGCAGTCGGCACACATGTAATTTTCAATTCATATTACAATATACCCTCACTATATATTTTATCTTATAGGACATTGTTTATTCATAGCCTAATTCTGTATATTTCATTACATGTATTACGCCAGAAAGGTAAATTTCTCTCAGGTACCATACAGTTTAGAGAGGAGGTCTTGCGGTTATAGGATGATCATCTTCTGGTAGAAGCAGCAGTAAGAATGGGGATCAATTTTCAGCTGTATCTAGCACCGTCGGAGTGGCCTTCTCGAAAGTAGCAATGGATGTATATATAGATGTGTAGATACTAGTATGTGTTATTATATGATGCATGTTTTTACAAGCTCTAGCATATTTTCATTAATAGAAATGTTGACGACTCTTCGACCACCAACCTTTAATTCCTTCATTATATTTTCCATTAAATGGCGTAATATGACCTTAACATTTCAGTACACGATCATCAACTACTATTTGAGTGGTTCAGAGGAACACAGCTGTTCATCATTATTAATTGTATATCATAAATATAATATTATGGAAGAAGTAATAAAATAATTAATAAAATTTTAATTGCTTCAGATTGGTGATCCGGCCGGTATAATTATTTTATTACATTATATCAAATAATAATCAAAATTAATAAATGCTCTTCATTCCAGAAGGTTACATATCTATATGTCATGATTAAATACGTAATAATATAATATTATGGTTTTATATACAATTGAATGCTTTATTGATATTTATACCTTCAATGAATAACAAGATGACCTTCACATTCCAGAGATACAGTCACCCATCAGTGATACAAAGTGGTACGAAGCTGCATATTATTATTACTGCCTTAATATTATTATTTCAGCAGGTTAATTAATTTAGTTTAACATGGTTATCATAGGCTCGTGAACTCCAACTATTACATAATTTAACTAAATATCCTCATATAATTTTTGCTCTACTATATAATCATATATAACATATTATTATTACATTACATCTATATTTATATAAATATAATAAATACTGGGTTGGGAGGAGCACCAGGTATCATTCAAGCTGAAACTGGACGATGGTTTGATTGACTGCCTGAGTCTAGGAGGGAACAAACAGTATCATTTCTTATCCTACTGATTCGAGTGTGGTGCTGCGAGTTCTACCCAACAGTTTCAGGGAGAGTGACGCGCCCTTCTTAACAAGCCATCCTGTAGAAAGCTTAATGAGTATTGCGAATTGTGTTATTCGATTTGTTGGATCATATCGTTGGAAGGAGATTCTTAATTTCCCGTGGATTTCGTGTAGGTGTCTCCTGCTTACGGGTCCACCCTCCGTTTTTGGCCCTTCATACAGCGATAGTGCGAATTCAGATCGGTGGCCCAATTTGATCTTGCTGTTAAGTGGAGCTGCATCCAAGCCAAGGGCTAGAGGGGATGGTGGCTACCATACATACATACATACA
>JASCZW010013557.1:0-25185 GCA_034211315.2 Aedes japonicus | reverse complement strand
AGCTGTCGACAAACGTTCCCCAAACACTTTAATTACATTTGTAACGGTTGATTTGGCAACTTTTAGCGATTTTGCCAACTTTGCGTGCAGGTAGCTCGGATTTTCGCGATGCGCGAGCAAAATTTTTCATACGCTGCTCTTCTTGCTTGGACGGCATTTTGACAACTGAAGAGTGAATTCAAAATCAAAATAGGAGCAACATTCTACACACACACCTTCAAAATGAGGGTGTTCAGGTTTTTTAAATGCAAAATTGAAAGAAATACGTCAAGTTGATATTGACCAAATTTTGACCGTATCGCCCTTTACATAACAAAACGACATTTTTGTTAAACAATCATCACTTTTTTGGTTCGCCCATTCGAATAACTCTAATGCACTTTTTATAGGGTGTTCATGTTGTACAGCAAGGCTTGCATATCTTGCCATTCGTTTTAATGTACCACCAATTGCATCGCAAGGTCCCTTACCGTGGGATGTTGCGAAAAAATGCCATTCAGCATCAATATTGTATTTCTTTTTAAACTTACAAGGCTTGCAAAGTTCTTCCTATTTTTATATTGGGATGCTGCCCCGTCAGACATAAACGTAGCTTTCTTTACTTTAATTTTTGTTTGCAAAAAGCTTATTAGTTTTGAAATAAACACCTGCACCGCAATCGTATCATGTTTCAACACTTCTGAGATAACAATGAAACTGATATTTTTAAGTATTCCAGATTCCGTGTAATAAATGACAAAAGGGTGAATAGTGGCTTGCTCATTACTCCAATAACTACTTTGAACAGCATCTTGAAAAACAAATGAATAATTTTCAGAAAAATCACAAATTATTATTACTTCGCCGTCTTTAAGACAACTTTTATAATCTCTCAAGAAACTAGACTGCTGAGATTTGACAAAATCGTGGGATACTAATTGTTCCAACTTTTCACAAAAATAAGCAATAAATTCATCAATTGGTTTAACAAGTGTCTCTAAACTACATCTATCAGTTGAAATCCATTGCTCAAAAGATATTTCAACTAAACCACGTTTTTCTAATTTGTCTGTTAAACTACTCTCAAAATCTGAAAAGCCTGGACATCGTTCGCATTCACGGAGGTAACATTTTTTAGTTCTAGTTGATGAGCTACATAATATTTCTTCAAAACACAATTTATAATCATTCTCGAATGAATATTTTCTAAGACCATGAAGCATCAAGTTAATGTTCTCATGAATGGTGCAAACACAAATGTTATGAGAACCTGTGCTGCCAAGTAATTTGCAATGCTTTGGTCTTAGTGCTGCAAAAGAGCTAAACCCAACAGCATTTTGATGCATCTCTTGAAATTTAATGAAAGCTTCTCTTAATGAACAAACTAAAAGGCGCTTTTGAATATGAACCCTCTTACCTTCACTCCTCACTGAAACGTAGTCGTTCATACCAGGGGTTGCTCGTGTAATCTCATCACTGTCGTAAAATTGCAATTCTCTGAGCGGCCCGACCGATACAGCCATAAAACAATTATAAATATATTGATTGCAATATTAAAACAATAGTGCTATTTATCTTGTTCTTTTCAAATGAGTCTTCTTATCATCCTGATATCAAAAGAAAAGAGGACATTAGAGTAATGTGAACGTTATAATATGAAGATCTTGGAAAATTTATCATTTCTGGTGGAAATCTCGATTAACTTAAGAAAAGAGCGAATTTTCTGAGGTTTTTTCATTCTATTGAAATAAAATCCGAAAAATCTCGAAAACGGTTGCGTTCAGGTGATTTATCATTATGATCATTATTGTTTTTAATGATCTCCAAAATCATATTGTATAATTAATTTTCATTTATAATAATGAATAACCAAAATTTGAAATATGCACCAAAGTTCGCTCTTCGGAAAACTTTTTTATTATAAGAGCGTCCATCCTAGAGTTTTTCAAAACGTGTCTTTTTCCTCAAATTTCCACAAAACAAATTTGAAAAATATTAAAAAATACGTTTTTTTATATTTGATTTTTAGTATTTATTTTCGATTTTTCTTTATGAAAAAAAAATTTTTTTCAGTGTACATTTTTTACAAAGCCTTTTTAGTTCTCTACAACTCCCCCATATAAAGTTTTTCTCTAAATGTAATGGTTTTTGAACTACGATTTTTCAAGTAAAATGTTGGAAAAAAACATACACCCATCTCAAAAGTTACTCTTGAATCCAAATAATCTTAACACCAGTGGATTTTTTTTCAACATACCGAAGACGTGTACCAAGTTTCATCAAAATCGAAGATAGTTGAGTTTGGTGACCGACCGATTTGGCGTGGAATCTACTGTTCACTAAAAATCCGTACAGGTTGTTAATTTTCTAAAGGTACGCACAAGTGGCCGATACAAGCATTTTGACGACGGTTCGTTTCACCACTTTTCTTGCAGCAATTGAGAAGTTATTCAAGATTGAAGACGACAAAAGACAATTGAAGGATGAGTCGATAGGACTTTTTTTTGACACCTACATGCTTGACCCCTCTTTTAGCAAATATCTGAATTTTCGTTTGCCTGTCATTCTGCGAAGTCTTAACCAAATTGGATGCAACCTTTTGCAAACGATCGCAAATTTTTCCACAAGTTTTTAAAACTGTATCGGACATTCTGTAGTTTTACTAAATTCCTGATATATATTCAGGGGAACCGTGGGGTAAGTACCCTTCCCGTGGGGTAAGTAACACTGACCAGGATCAAAACAGTACCAAAACATGGCTTGCGACACCTCAAACTTCATGATTCATCTTGCAACTTATTTGCAAAAAAAGACCTTTGGTGGTCATTCTGGAAATATTCGGCCATTGTGACCAATCCTGGTAGCCCTCCGGGAGTTGGGTTCCACCGGGAAAGTGGCCAGACCGTGAGTAAAGCATGTAAATCCATACGTATGGTCATTTTCGGCCCGCTCACATAGCCAACTCGTGATGCGTGGCATTGCTCAGAAGCTTTCCTTAGCCGCTCTAGAAAGCTTAAGGCCCAGCTACAATGGGGAGCGCAACGGCGCGTTGTGGCAGCTTTTGACGGTTAATCCATATATTTTATGTCAAAAACTGCCGCAACGCGCCGTTGCGCTTCCCCATTTAGCTCGGCCTTTATCGAGCCTGTACGGTAAAGCACACAGAACAGCACTCTAGTAACGTAGGAGAATGAGAGCACTCAGTTAGAGGGAAACCGTTAGCTAGGCCTAGGAAAATATTGTAGCCGGCCCCAAGTCGGCTAACTAAACTGGTCTACTAGGGCGTTTCCGTAAATTTGGTTAAGCAAACAAATGGCTTATGCGCCACCCCGTTAGAGGACCACTTGTCGTTTTGGGATGCCGGGCAACTCAAACTTCAGGGTGAGTTCAGTCTAACACAAAGGATTGGAACAAACTAGTAGACGCGAAAACTTGGAAATACTAAAAGCTATCATCTCCCAACAAAACAAAACTAGCCGCAGACCGACCTTTATGAAGCGAATGCACCGCAGTGACCTATTTTCATCACTGGTCATATTTTAATGCCCACTACAATGATCGCTTCAGGACAAAACTGCAAAGTGGACTGAGATTCCCAAGCAGCCCAACTTGGAGTACAAACAACGAAATCTACAACAACTACAACGAATAAACGTGAAAAATTTCTCCAAAACAGTGCATTCATGATACGAAAACACTACCTAACAATTAAACAAAGAATGTTTAACATTAATCAAAGAAGACATTTATTTTTACGGAAATGAAAAGTTACGGTAATGTATTATATCTACATAATTTTATTCGGGTACCCTCCAGTTCACTCTCTTTAGCCTTCTCTCTTTCCTCTCTACCTACGGTGCGGATTATTTCTATCCTTCTGTCTATCACCTATTTTTAGAATTTGCGCTTCATAGTTCTCGACGCATGCATGCGGACATTTGTAAGCTCACTCACGATTTGATTCGGTTGGTTTCTGCCTTACCGACTGCTCCTCACTGTTGTCACGACGCCCCTGCGACGCTGGCTTCACGGAAGAGAATAGCAGTTCCGATAATGCCGACAATGGTGGTTTTCCGATGGGCGGGAAAACTGCTCTGTTGGAGCGCGATATTGGCGGCGCGGCTCCCTTCTAACCCTGGCCAAGGTTAGGACCTTCAACACCGACACGTGGGGTCAGGATAGTGGTACTCTATAGAAAAATGGGCGCGGTGTGCCGAGCGGGAGGTGGCTTCGCTAGTGGGAAATAAAGCCGCCGAACGACTGTTCGAATCTATGAGCGCATGTTCTTGAGTACCGAAGTTTACTCATCATATGTGGCTCATTATCATACCGCTACAATTTATGTAAAATAAAAGCTCAAAATCTCAACGAAGGCTTTTTGGATCCTTACAATTGTTTACGGCAATTAATGCTATCAGCTTCACAGACGAACAGAACAGTATTTCAGGAACGAACTAGATGACGTGATGTAAGATACTTTCACATTGCTCATGGTTCGTAAAGGTTGTCTTTGTTCTGGGGAAGGTGGCTCCGAAACCATCCAAAAGAGAACTCTCTATTCTTTCAGTTTCGGGTTCGATTTGGTCGGGAAGGTTGGCCAGTGATGAAACATCGCGGGTCTCAGGCCAGGTAAGCTTCTAAACAGGTGGATGGTCTGGTCCCTCACGGAGAGGTGCTAAGCCATCCACAAACAAGGCGAGGGAAAAAATAGGGTGTGAGGGTTACAACGGTAGCATTTTTGGAATCGGATTCCTCCTATTAAGTGGCCTGATTGGTATCGGGCACCAAGAAGTAACTTGCGACACATCAAACAAGAGCATTGGTGATCATTCTGAAAATACTTGGCCAATGTGGTCACTCCTGTCAGCATTCCGGGAACCCACTTCCACGGAGAAAGTGGGAAGATTCGGACGGTATCATCATGGCTTACACACCCTACACATCTTATTCCGTTGGGGAAAGCGAATACATTTAAAATAGCTTTTCAATAAGTTTTGAACTTGAAACGGCCATTTGAGAGACTTCATTTTGTAGGATATGAGAAATTTTGAACATATGCAGCATGGGATTTTCATGGATTTTCAAAATAACTAGAACATAAAGCTATGTCCATTTAGAATCCGGAATAATAAAATCACCTGTATCTCGGTAACAGATTGACGTTCAAACAAGTTTAATACATCAAAATAATGGTAATTCACTGTTATTTAAGAAAAAATATCAAAATAAATCATTTCTCTTCGTTTCTAATGAAAATTCACACTTTCTACTTTATTCCTCCCACCAAACGCTGCACACCTCCGGAGTCAACTTTCTTGGCACATTTATTCCACATTTTGGTCATATGAGTCGCGTCCCGAGCCGTTTTTCCACTTTTCTTAAGCTTCCGCTTCATTGTTGCCCAAAATCTTTCGATGGGCCGGAACTGCGGGCAGTTGGGTGGATTTATGTTTCTATCGATGAAATTTACGTTATTATCGCTATACCACTCAATGACTTCCCGGCTGTAGTGGCAACTCGCCAAATCAGGCCAAAACTTCACGGGCTTTATGGGCTTTAATGGAAGGTAGTACGCGGTTTTTGAGGCATTCTTCTTTGTACAGCTTCCTCCGAGTCCCTTGGATATCCCTTGCCAAATCATCAGTTTTTAATTGAAAAATTGGTCCATAAAAGCAAACTTAAAGAATTGTTGGCCAGTAAGCTGTCCCAAATCCATTTTGACGCAGGTTTCATCGTCAATGCGCAGACATCCTTGGTACTTCGGCAAAACCTGCTGCTACAATTTTTGAGCTTGAGTTTTGGTGACGAAACTTTGCTTCAACGTTCTGTTTGGTTGCTTGTTGATTCGATAAGAACGATATCCTGCTCGTAAATGAATTCTTCGAACGGTACTGCGAGCAGCAGCGTATTTTTGTACGATTCCATTATCTGATAGTCCAGGGTTTGCTCTGGTGGTTCTCAACACCTTCTGGTTCAGCTTGCGGTCATATGTTCCACTACGACGCATACTGTGAGGCATTCATACACGGTTGATTTGGCGAGTTTCAAGGTTTTTGCGATTTTTATTGCGGACAACGTTGGATTATCGGTGGGTGTGCAGAATTTGTTCTCTCCTCTCGGCTTCCATCTGAAATAACTTTTGACTCACTGTACGAAACACCGTGAAAATTATACCACAGGCACCTAGGTAAACAAACCTCTGTAAAAGAGTTCTTGCAGCGGTCACTTTCCATGCCGCTGCAACACAATAAGTGATTCCGGATTCCGGACCTTACGCCTTACTTCGAATCAAGGAAAGGAAGAAAGCGTGAACCTTTCGTACCAAACGCTTCTATATAGAGTTGAACAATGTAAAAAAATGTATTCTATCGTTATGAGCATAGATGCTAGAAAAAATAGTTTATGCTCCTTTTGCCTGTGGGTGTATTGACATTTGAACCAAATGTTAGGCAATAATTTGCCAAGGCTAAATCGCCTAATCTCGCTCACTGAAATTCTGATTGAAATTTAAATTTTACAGAATAATACATTTAGTTGTACGTTACATAATAGCCTAATATTACAATACAATGAACGATCCAGGCTCATCCATCCAAAAATACGATCGAAGTGTGGTAGATGCAATAGAATATTGAAAATAAAAATATTAATATTTGAAGGATCAAAACTAAATGACAATTGTTTTATATATTTTATTTGAGTGATACGCCATGAACGTGATAATAACTCGTAAGAAGATTAAACACGTACAAGCGTGTTCGAACTAAATCTTAGTACACTCCCGCTTCATTTTACTCAATTTTTGAGTACAACTGTATGCTATCTCTTTTTCTCTCACGTAAATGTTACTCAATTTTTGTAAATAGTGGATCTACTCAAAACTTTCATAACTACGGCACTGCGATTTCCAATCCATTCAACATTTGAGGCACATTGAGAAACGCTTTTGACAGTTGAGCTTATAGAAATAAGAAACCAGCAACCTTGCCAATATCCGTTTCCTTGTTGCGAGGTTCAGCAGAACATAACAAATTGGGCTGTCGGAACATCGGCACCTTAGGCACATTACGGGAACTTCCAGAACAATGCAACGCTTGTATAGACACACTAAAAGAAACAGCACAGGAGAATGTGTGATGAGTGATCCACCCCTTGACTGCGTTTTATTTTTTGATGTAGGTTATTTTTAGATCACGGATTCACTGTGGTAAGTGATGTGATCAATGAAAGCTTAGTAGACTGCTTTATATTTTAAATCTAGTGGTGATAGAAAGAGGCAAGTGACAAATAGCAAGGAAGAGGACGGTCCTGGGATTGAACTCCCGACCATCTACTCAGTAAGCAGAACCACTAAGCTTCCCAGCCACGTGTAAATGAAACTATAATAAAACTACAATAATATAGCTTAAAGACACTAAACTATAATAAAACACATTTGATGTAGCAGTCATTTGTTAATGAAAACATTATAATTCCCTCTACACAGATTTTGTTCCTTTGGTTTATGTTTAGATGAGCCATATGAAAAACATTCAACCAATCCTCAAAAATTTTACTATGCTTTGCAAATTTAGATCATTCCAATATCGTGTAGCTAATTTATTAGTCTTAACTAATAAAAATATGATGTCTAAGAAGTTAAGGAAATCGAGAATGACGCTAAAGTGAACAACTAGAAATTGATGCTTAATGTCTCATTTACTTCCAAATAAATCATTCTTCCTGGTAATAACATCATTTTGTTGATGATCGCCGAATTATTGTTATATTTGGTACATAGGCCGAATGAAGGAGCTTGGCTAACATTACATTTCTTTACTCTATCCATTAGAAATTCAGCTAACTTTCATTTGTTCCAGGTAGTGGTAACAATCCTTTGCTATATTAAGTAAATTTTATTTGTCAAGTGAAATGTAAATAAGTAGTCAAATAGAATTTCTTTTTCTATTTGATATTCATGTAAAACTAACTTTTTTAGTATTGCAAAATATCTACATGCGTTTCCAGTAGTAAGGCTTGCTTCATTTAGAATTGGTACAAACTTTTGCTCATATTGTGGCGCTCCTGGTGGACGGATTTGGAAGTTCTTGGCGCCCACGTGTCGGGAATTTTGTCAGCTTCACGTATGTATTTTTGACATTCCAAATCGACTGTACTTTGTAAACAATCAACATGGAAGCCGAAAGAAGGGAAAAAATTGTGCACAGTTATTTGGAAAATCCATTGTGGTCTGCATCTAGGCTAGCTAAACAGCTGAAATTGCCCAGAAATACCGTATGGCGCGTTATAAAACGGTATAAGAAAACATTGATGACGATTCAGAAGCCTCAAGCCAATGGTCGTAGTGGAACTGTCGACCGGAAACTGCGTGGTAAGATTTTGAAGACGATTAAGAGGAATCCCAATCTGTCGGACCGTGATTTGGCCAGAAAATTCGGTGCGGACCGTGATTTGGCCAGAAAACAACCGTGAGGAGAACTCGACTCCGGGAAGGAATCAAGTCGTATCGAGCTAGCAAACAGCCAAATCGGACCATAAAACAGAATAGTGTGGCCAAAATCCGTGCTCGGAAGCTATACGTCCAGGTGCTGACCAAGTTCGACGGGTGTCTTCTGATGGACGATGAAACCTATGTCAAGGCTGACTTCGGGCAAATCCCAGGTCAAAAATTTTACTTGGCAACGGCTCGGGGGGATGTTCCAGCCAAATTTAAATTTGTTTTTGCCGACAAATTTGCACGAAAATTCATAATTTGGCAGGGCATTTGCAGCTGTGGCAAAAAAAACGAAAGTTTTCGTTACAAATAAGACAATGAAGTCGGAACTATACCAAAAAGAGTGTCTCCAAAAACGAATTTTGCCATTCATTTGATCCCACGACCATCCCGTAATGTTTTGGCCAGATTTGGCAAGCTGTCATTACAGCAAAGTCGTTCAAGAATGGTATGCAGAGAAAGGGGTCAAGGTTGTTCCGAAAAACCTTAACCCACCCAACTGCCCCCAGCTCCACCCTATTGAGAAATACTGGGCAATCATGAAGAGGAGACTCAAGGCAAAGGGAAAGGTTGTCAAAGACATCAATCAGATGAAGACCTGGTGGAATAAGATAGCTAAAACGATGGACGAAGAAGGTGTGCGCCGCCTAATGAGCCGTGCTACAGGAAAAATTCAAGAATTCCGTCGAAACCGTGACGAATAATTTTATCCGTATTTTTTCTTAAAAGTTTGAAGAAAACGCTACATTTGAATGAAAAAAGATCTTGAATTCAATAATAAATAACTGAAATACAGGCAATTGTTTTTGTTCCAATTCTATCTGAAGCAAGCTTTAGCTAATTGATTTATTTTTTCAGCGTCGGAAACCACTGAACCAATCGGCATGGAAATTTGTAAGCAGGGTTTTTTGCAATTGCAGTTTTTGCAATCATATCTTGAGAAATCCGTATGATTCAGAAAAAGCAATCATGATCCACAAAGCATTTTATGGTATAAACGGAGCCATGCCAGTGTGTGCGGGCGGCTAGATTCCTTGAATTTTAAATAAATGTATCGCTTTGTGCTTACCCGAGCAAAGGATTGCACCAAATTGATAACAAATTCTAATACCCGGTTATCGTTGTTTGATCACTTAATATGTTATCATTGAGGCTGAATTAACAGTCAAAATAACAGAATGAATAACACAAAAAAACTTGAACTCGTTGAATTATTATAATAGCTTATTTAAATATCAGTGAGATCATCTTGATAACCTATTCTGTACTTTAGGCAGATTTATCGAAATGGTTTCAAATTATTTTATCAATTTCTTATCAATCTCTCACGCTGATATTTGAATTTATTATTTTTAATAAGAAGCAAAATTTCATGTTCAGATATGCTGGTAATATTTCTAGTTTCTCCTTGTGTTTAAAATGATAACATATAACAAAACTAACCAATTGAGATAACTAAATGTGTGATGTGATAACAGCGGAAATAAAAACGATCTGGGATAACAGAAATTGTGAATTCTATGAAACCAGCTTGTTATTTTCCTATGATAGGGTAGTGCCTCGACATTCGAAGCAACCGTTATAGGTCCAACGGTTGCTTCGAATGTTCAACCATCAACAACTTTTCAATATTATCTATTATAATACTTATCTGAGACATCAAATTGTATTTCAAAATGTCCCTTGCAACCAAGCATATCTAACGCAATTCGACTGAAATACTATCAAAATTTAAGTCCCAATCCTGCATTATTAAGGTGAATTGCTGCTCCATGTATTTTTTCCTATCTTTTATCTCTCTCTCTCGCAAACTTACCTTGCTATTTAAAATTGATTAATCTTGTTAATCAATTTTAAATTGTTTGTTTTAAATTAATTGTTGTGCTATTTAAAATTGATTAATAATTGTTAGTGAATGAACATCGAATCGAACTGCATCAGATTGCTTACAGCAAGTAAGCATACAAACTGATGTGATTAAATTTTCAATATCTAGTACCGACTCTGAGTTATATCAATTCTAAATGTTGAGGTAATGACTGTCATCAAGAATGATTCAGCATAAGCCCTTTAAGAAAGAAGAATTCGAACGCAACCGAGCCCGACTTGCCGATAGTCCGTACGATAGTGTCAGTGATACACCAAAAACACTTCTGTCATCGTTAACCGGCAAAAATTATACAAACAATACAAACTCAATCAACTCCACCCACTCCGAACCTCCCAATGAATTCGATTTTTTTTTTTGCGCTGAAAACCGCAGCGAGCACCTAGGAGACCAGTCCAAACAACCCGACCCAGAATTCAGCAGTCCTCTTGCGGCCGCTTTGCGTAAAAGAAGGCGTGAAAACAAGGCAGGCTGGCGGCTGTGAGTGCGGTCGAATCGTTTTCTTCCTCCCCTTGTACACCGGAAGGAAAGTGAAAACAAACAAACCCGGGAAGGGGAATTTTTTTCATTTTTAAACATTCCCGAGTATCTCAATCGAAAAGAATTGGCACGGCGTGGCACTGCCAGTTTCGGCTCGTTCGCGGCGTCATCGGTTGTGAAGTGATGTTTAACTGCACGCACCCGTGTGGCCAGTGAGTGAGTTCGAGGAAAAATGCAATAAATTACCAATTTTTGCGGTTATCATTGTTGGAAATTTTTCTGCCGCTGTCAGTGCTGTGATTATTTTTCAAACTATTCGATTGGATTGTTGCTGAATGGAAAAACAGAGATCAGGAGAGTCCGGTGTGAAAAGTGCCTGAACATTTTTGTGGCCAGGTCGTTGAAGTTGAGTTTTGAGAGTTTGTGGTGTTTATCGATGACATCATAGGCTGTGGTGCTGTCACAGGCGATGAACTAATTTGATTTGTGATTAATTAGTTGTGATTAAGTTTGCTACATGGTGTCAGTGCTGTTTAGTTTACGGGGCGGAACCACTAATCATTGATTAAATGTGTGTCACACGTGTTGAATTGCTATTTTGTGGTTGAATTTAGTTCAAGTGATGGAAATATTGTGAGGATAAGGCTCAGTACAAATTTGTCAGAGGGAAAATTAATTACTTGCGTATGTGTTGATAATTAATTTAAAAAAAATGTTTTAGTTTATTTTATGTTGAAACTACAGACGGGTTTCCCGCCAACTCCAACAAATGTTTGCAGCACCTTCTCAGATTACAACGAAACTTTCTGGGTGTGTAGACCATGACTAAACAAGCCACTTTGCATACTTAGTTTCTTCATTTTTTTCTAGACTGTCCTTTGAAAAGGGCAAAACTTTTTATCGATTTTTTTTCAAATGTGTTTTATAAAAAAATGACTACTCCTATAAAAAAGTATTGTTTGAGAAACTATCACAAAATAAGTCAAGTTCTAAGAATAAATAATGAAAACAAAAAAACCAAAATGAGCCCTACACGGAAAATTTTAAAAAATTCAAAGTCGATTTAAAAAAAACACCAATTTTGATTTCGATGAAATTTTGACTTAAGATAGGTAATTATGTTCTCTACCAACCGTTCATACATAACAAGACGAGCACTTTTAAAGAAACAAAGTTTTTCGAACAAAAAAATAGAGGTGGGTTATATCAGGGATATAACCGCGAGATTCTCGTAGGACCGCGTGGATGTATATTAATAATGGTATTATTCAAATAATAAATACATACCAAGACACATATGGTTGATAGTTATTGAACTACGTTATTTGACCCAAATAGGGTACATGTGAAGTAGTCAAAGTGGTCAATGAAACTTTTCACTCTCTTGTTTTATGCCCACAGAAAATCAAAGCATTAGAAAAGTAAAAAGATCCAGTTAAACAATGCAGCGCCAACATTTGATTAGGGTGAATCTGAAATTCCTTCAAATTGAATATGTCAGCAGATAGAGATAAAGCTCTTTCCCTAAAGGGTGCTTAATTTGTATTTGTGACCTTCTGTTCAAGACAAAATAACTACGAAAACCATTGTTTACAAAAGTAGATTTACCGTAGTCTAATGAAGGCACTGACTCACCTTGCTATTTCAAATTGATAAATCTCGATTGTTAGTGAATGAACATCGAATCAAACTCTATCAAATTGTTCACAGCAAGTACACAGTAAGCATACAAACTGATGTGATTAAATTTTCAATATCTAATACCGACTCTGAGTTATATCAATTCCTAATGTTGAGGTAATGACTGTCGCCAAGAATGATTCAGCATAAGACCTTAACGCCTTTCTATCTGGGTTAATCTAATATTGAGGGACTCTCGATGATTACTTTCTCTTTCATTCATATTCCAATCACCTATACGTTTTTCATTCTACTAGTTGTTGTGTATGCAAGCCAGCACTGTTAAGTTTCGATCTGTACAAACACCGGCAACAAAGCAAGCTTATTTTGAAGAAGAAGAAGAAGAAGAAGACATTTGCCACCCGTTTTCTACGACCGTGTTAAGGAAACCCAATTTTTCAACCTGTTGACATGAAAATTTGTATGGCAGCAAAAGTAGGTAATCTTGAATTGAAAAATTGAACTACTTATACCAATAGAACTTCTTTCAAATTTCAATGCGAAAAATTTGTTCGCTTTTCTGATCAAATGTCGTATGAATGAAGTCATTCTGGTCAGTCAAACGAGAGGTATAAGCGTTCAAAAACCTTTCACTTTTGCGTATCGCTCTCATTTTTTATAAATTTTGGAATGCCACCCGGTATAGAAAAAAGAAACGTAGTCCTACGTTAAAACTTTTTCATGTCCCATTGATTTGAGACGACTATGTAGTCATCTCAATATGCACAAATGAAACTTAATTTGTGATGTGAAACAAAGCGAAGCATGCATTTTCACGCAGCAGCACTCAAGAAGTACGACTAAATATACAATATTAGAACACGCATTTCATACGTTCTACTGTAATTTCTACCAAAACGTTTCCACCCCTTTTCTTACATGTCACTAGGTAAGGCTTTTTAGTAGAATCGAACTACCTAGTCTATAGTGACGAATCAAGAGTTGTAACTAAACCAAATATATAGGGTAACGGGATATAATGTTAGCCTAGCTCCTTGATTCAGCCTATGTACCAAATATGTCATTATTTCGGCGATAATCAACAAAATCATGTTGCTATCAGCATGACCGATTTATTTCAAAGCAATTGAGACATTATTAATCAATTTATAGTTGTTCACTTCCGCGTAGTTTTCAATTTCCTTAACTTTTTAGACACCATGATTTTACTGGTTAAGCTGAACAGATTATCTACACGATCTTCGAATGATCTAAATTTGCCGAAATTGAACCTATAAACCAAATAATGTCGCCAAGATGTACAGAGTGTAGTCACATGCTATAAACTAACAGGTCACATTGGTAAAATAACAATGATTTAACAAGAAAACGGTGGACTCAATGTTAGGGACATATTTTTTCTATGTTCCTAACTAAGGCCTGTTGTATGAAAAGCGTAATAAAAATGTTGTTATTGGTAACATTTACAATACAAAATGTCTGAGTTTCGGTTGAATGTTTTTCATACGGCTCATTTTAACACAAACTAAAGGAACAAAATCTGTGTAGAGTGAATTATAATGTTTTAATTCCCGAATGGCTGCTAAATCATATTTCAGAGTTACTTAAGTGTTTTTTAGCAGTTTAAGTTTAGTTTGATTTATGAAATTGTTTTTGGGTAGAGCGAGTACAGCTGGCAACGCCTTGAATTAGAAAATCAGCAAAAAATCGTACCTAGACAAAATTAAATAACAAATCTATCGAATGGGACGAACTTGCATCCATAACTAGACCCAATGTGGTACCCATAAACCGACATTACATCCGTATACCTCGAAAGCTTCTGACTTTATAAAATGAGTTCTGTAACTTTTCGTGATACATACTACCAGATGCATTATTGAACATATGTTAGCAAGTGTATAGCTAGTTAAATTGTGTTTCCAGCTCAAATACTTTATGAGTTATAATAAAAAATGTAATCGATTGTTGCATATTATGCTGAGTTAAGAGACACATACCCTACTAAACAAGAAAGTGAATCAGTGACATTCAACGTGTTACTTCTCTTTGTGAAATGTTATTAGAAGCAGTTCAGAAAAGTGTCATAATGGACCAATCGTGTAGATCCAAATTCAACAGATTCAAGTGCTGTGCAAAAATAAATAATGTGTAACGGTCATAACCTACGTACAGGGTGCGTCAGAAAATTATGCGAAAATTTGTTCTATTCCTTTCAAATCCCATTTTCAACTAATTCAAGCAATAATATCAACATTTTCGAGTGCAGTTATCTTTATAAAGTCCATTTAAACAAATTTATTCAATATATCCTTCCACTTCCGACATTGACTGCCATGTGTTTCAAAATATGCTCAAATCGAATAATCCAACGGATTAAGATCTGCTAAGGGAGCCACAAATCCTTCGGCCTTCATGTTATCGTTCAACCATTGTTGGGTTCGATTGGACGTGTGACACGGCGCTCCATCTCGCTGTAGGACAACATTTTGGTCCTCGGGGAAGATGGCCTTCACCCAGGGAAGTACTTGGTCTTTTAAAATACCGATATACACTTCGGTATTGATTATAACTCCAGCATCAATAAAAACAGGCGCCATTTTCAAACCGTTGGACGCCAACAAGCCAAACATCATGACACCAGCCGGATGTTTGGTTGGAAATTTGAATTTCACTTTTTCCGGAACGTTCTCCATTTATCCTATATATAAAAATGGATTTCTGTCTGTCTGTCTGTCTGAACCTAGAAGACTCGAAAATTACTGAACCCCGATCGGCGTGAAATTTTGTATTTCTGAGGGGGGGCTCCCGTACAAATGATACACAAATTTATGCATAACTCGAGAACTAATCAAGAAAATGGAACCAAATTTGGCATATGGAGGTTTTTGAAAGAGAGAAATGGTTCTATGGTGGTTTAAGAGCCCTCTGGTCTCTGAATGGGGGGGGGGGTTCCCATAGAATTGAAACGCAAATTTCTGCATAACTTGAGAACTAATTAAGTAAATGGAACCAAATTTGACAGATGAAAGTTTTTGAAGTAGAAAAACGTTTCTATGATGGTTTGAGACCCCTCCGCCTTCTGAAAGGAGGTTTCCAATACAAATAAAACACAGTTTATTGCATAACTCAAGAACTAATCAAACAAATTTGGCATATGGAGGTTTTTGAAAGAGAGAAATGGTACTATGGTGATTTGAGACTTCTCCGCCTTCTGAAAGTGGGGGGGGGGGGTATTTTCCATACAAATGAAACACAAATTTCAGCATAAGTCGAGAACTAATTCAGCAAATGGAACCAAATTTGGCATATGGTGGTTTTAGAAGGAAAGAAATGTTTCTATGGTTATTTGAAACTCTTCCCAAGTAACACCAAAAACATCTTTTTGGTCAGTTATCTTGACATTTTGTTATAAAAGAGTATTAAGAATGGAATGAAAAACATCTTTCTTCAAATATAAGCTGAGAGGATGTTTTCGCAAAAAATTGTTTCATAAGTCACTCATGTATTTTTCTAGAACATATGACTTAATTCTCGACTCAAATATGAGCAAAACAGCGCAATTGACAAATCTTGTTATTACATCTTTTAGGTCACGTAAGAAGTTTGAAATATGAACTTCATAACATGTTCTTTGACAAAACGATGTTTTATCTAGGTAGTTTATAGCATCACAATAACCAATAGGTTATTATCAAGTTATTAATAAGTAAAACAAAATGCAGAAATGCAAGAACACAACAATTCAATCCAACAAGTGTCAAACTAGCTAATGTATATACAGACCGGATTTAACAGTTATATTTGCTATGAGTATGATGAATCTGTTCAAAAATTCCCATTTTTTTTTTTAATTTTTCATATCGGTTAAAAAGCAGACCTAGCCCATTTGCAAGATATCTTCTTAACAAACGTTTACAGAATTGATCTAACCACAAGAAAAAAAACAAACAAACTTTTCGGAATTATACAATGCAACAAGAATCAGCATCAGCAATTGATTCATTGTGACGGTTCACAAGAAACGTTATTTTTTTCTAAAATTTCTGGATCCAAAATACATGTCACTGAAAAGATGCTCTAATATGGTTATTATGATGTTATAATAACTTACTCAAATAATTTGCAATCGATCATCATAAGTATGTTATAAGACTGCTATCAAGATGTATTTTGGACGAGATTTTGGACTCAATTTCAACTTCACGCCATAGCTATGGAGAAAATTACAGTTCCGGTTGAAACTATGACTACAATTATCACTAAAAATTTCAAAAGCTGCGATTAAGATGATAAACTTTGAGTAGGAAAGAAAATTGCTTGCTAATATAGACATTTTTTTCTGTTTAAAAAAACTTTTCATCGGCAGTGTAGACCACGTGTCTTAATCCACCATGATGATTTTTGATGATTCCAACAAAAATTCTACAAAATTGCTGAATATAAGAGAATTCTCTGTTGATTTTTTAATCTTTAGAACGGCGCATAAATTATGCAAGAGTAAAACCAAAAGTTGCACCATAAAAGCTGCCTCGCATATGATATTTTGTTAAGCGTTCTAAGCATTAACATTCTTAAGATTTCTGATATTAATTAAATTATCGATTTGGACAAAAGCGTCATTTTTTTACTATGAGTTGTGTATATTCTCCACATAAACAAACATAATTTTCTCAACCATAACAATCTTTATTAACTTCAGTTCGTTTGACATTTCTCAAACTAGCATGTCATGTGCATGTATTTCTGCAATTGTTATTACCTTGAAACTACTTGATTATAACCTATTTGTTATTATGATGCTAGAAACTACCAAGATAAGACATTAAGTTGATCATGTTGAAAGCATGTTATTGAAAATTCTGATGTGACCTTAAAGATTTTTCAAATAGATCGATTTATTGCGCTGTTTTGGTCATATAAGATACCAAAAATAAGTTATGTGTACACTTGAAGAATACATGAGATCATGTTTTAAAGATGAATTTTTGAACATTACATAACAAGTTGTGTTACTTGGGTTACGCCTTCTGGAAGAGAGTAAGGGGGCTCTCAAACAAATGAAACACAAATTTCTACCTAACTCGAGAACTAATAAAGCAAATGGAATCAAATTTGGCATGTGGATTTTTTTTAAAGAGAGACATATTTCTATGGCGGTTTGAGACCCCTCTCCGAAACAAATGAAACGCAAATTTATGCATAACTCGAGAACTATTCAAGTAAATGAAACCACATGTGGCATGTGGGGACTATTGGACACAGGATTTTTATATATATTAAAATGAATTTCTGTCTGACTGTATGTCTGATCGATCGGAGTGAACATATGTATGCAGGGATTTTTGGGGCTGGGGAAGGTTCTTATGATTGTTTGAGACCACTTCCCCCTTCTTTAAGGGGGGAGAGTTCCCATGAAAATGAAACACAAATTTCTGCATAACTTGAGAACTAATCAAGCAAATGGGACCAAAATTGGTATGCGGGGTTTTTTGAATGCAAAAAATGTTTCTATGGTGATTTCAAACACAAATTTCAACCAAACCTTAGAATTACCCAGGTAACTTAGCATTGCTGGGTAAGGAAAATGTTCTGATAGAAGTTTGAATCCCTTCTATGTCAAAAAAAAAAAAACTCATTCAAAACAAAAAAATTAAAGCGTCAGTTCTATGTAATGTTCATTCATTTAGTTGCAGGTGTAGCAACGCTCGCAACGGGATCAGCTAGTTATTTGTAAACAACAATAATAATTTCTCAGAAATAAAAAAAAAATCATTAAAGGATGATAAAATTCAGGCGATTTGTGATTTCTCTGAAAATTATTCATTTATAATTCAAAACTCTGTACAAGGATATCATTGGATCAACTCGCAAGCAACAATACACCTATTTGGAATTTACTATAAGAAAGATAATAAACTTGCAAATATAAGCTTCAGTATCATATCGGAAGTAATGACTCACGATACAGTTGCAGTTCTGTTGTTCATCTCAATAATGATAGATTTTATGAAAAAATTAACGAACTTTTCTAAAATTTATTTTATGTCTGATGGGGCAGCATCACAATACAAAAATAAGAAGAACTTTGCTAGTCTATGTAGATTCCAGTCAAAGCATGCATTAAGAGCAGAATGGCATTTTTTTTTGCAACGTCCCATGGAAAAGGTCCCTGTGATGCTATTGGTGGCACTCTCAAGCGAATGGCAAAGAGAGCAAGTCTTGCTCGAGATTATGGAAATACCATAACAACCCCACGAGAGTTATATAACTGGGCAGTTGAACAGACAGATAAAAATATCACCAAATTAAATTTCTGTTACGTATCCACTGAACAGTACATTAAAATGTCAGAAGAACTCGAAGAAATATATAATAACGCCAAAACAATACCAGGCACTCAGAAATTCCACAGTTTTTTACCTATTTCTGGTGACAAAGTAGAGGCAAAAAGGTATTCTAATTCAGGAGATGAACCAAACATATTTACCATGATCTTTAAAAAAATAGAAAAGAACATGTTTAAAAAGAGCTCTAAAAATATATTATAATAGGTATGAACGACTTAGCACTGGGACTTATTCCAAGCACGGGTAATGTTGTACAACGATTACCCCGTGCTTGAATAGGTTCCTGGCGCGTTCTACCCTATGTATACATGCGACATTATAAATAAATGAATATTTACGAGTGAAATTCAAAACATATTGCGATCAAACATTAAAACCCTACCAAATGATTGAATAAATAGGACTAAACCTTCACTGGTTTAGTTTTTGATAACAAAATACACTGAAAAAAAAATCAATGGGACATGAAAAAGTTTTTGTTAGAAAAACTTTGTTTCCTTAAAAGTGCCCATCTTGTGATGTATGAACGGTTGGTAGGGAACATAATTACCTATCTTGAGACAAAATTTCATCGAAATCAAAAATGGTGTTTTTTTTTAAATCGACTTTGAATTTTTTTAAATGATTTTTTTTCAGTGTAGGGCTCATTTTGGTTTTTTTCAATATTTTTTTCTTAAAACTTGACTTATTTTGTGATAATCACCCATACAACACTTTTTTGTAGGAGTAGTCATTTTTTATTAAACACATTTGAAAAAAATCGATAAAAAAAAGTTTAGCCCTTTTCAAAAGACAATCAAGAAACGAAATTAAGAAACTAGGTATGTAAAGTGGCTTATCTAATTATGCTCAGAAACATTCGTTGTAATCTGAGAGGGTGCTGCCAACTCCGAATACGATTTGGGGCGAAAACCGTCAATAAGGTCTGTATCCGCATTAATCCGGATACCTTAAAACATGAATAAAACATAAATTTCGCATTATATTTACGCCGTAGTTGTTTATTTCTGATTCATGAAATCTGTTCTAACAATTTGTGAATACAAATCATAGTTATTCGGTATTTGCATACAATTTTCGAACTTTGCGCTTAACTCCGTCCATTAGGGTTTGTACAGACTCTTCAGAAATCGTAGAAGCCGCCTTTGTCCAAATTTGCTGGAAGTGTTTCATGTTTTTGATTCCTTGCTTCTTTCCAGAAAGCTTCCGCTTCATCAGAGCCCAATATCTCTCGATTGGTCGTAGCTCTGGGCAATTTGGCGGGTTTGAGGTTTTTGGTACAATGTTCACTTGATTTGCTTGGTACCACTCCATCACAGTTTTAGCATAGTGGCATGATGCCAAATCGGGCCAGAACAAAGGTTTTCTTGTGACTTTTGATGAAGGTAGCAATCGCCTGCAGACACTCTTGCAAATGCTTGCCAAGGTATTTTTGGGAATTTCGATGCCTTCATCGTTCTGAAATGCTCAGCATTTCTGGCCATAGCAGAATGAAAAGCCAGTCCTGGAAGCTGCTTGAAATCCTGCAGTACATAAGTTTCATCGTCCATAACAACGCAGGAAACTTCGTCAAATATTCGCAGTACAAACGTCGAGCCCGTGATTTTGCTGCCAAGTTCTGTTTGTCGTTGCGATTTGGAACTGTTTTTACTCTATACGACTTAAGTCCCAAACGTTGTTTTGATTTTTGGACAAAACCAGGCGACATCCCTATCTTACGAGCCACCGTTCGAATGGAGAGATTTGGGTTTTTCGTTAATATCCTTTTCACCTTTCGGTCCATGACAGGATCAGCGCGTCCAATGTTTTTGTCACTTCTCGGTTTCCTCTCCACCGTCAAACGTTCCGAAAATGATTTGAGCACATCGTGAACAGTGAATTTAGGCAAATCCAATGTTTTTGCAAGGTCCCGTATTGACAAGTCAGGATTTGTCGTACGCCCGTACAACATTCGCTAGCGCACTTGTTTTTCATTCGTCGCCATCTTGAATACTAAACATGAAATGTAAACATCAATCATAGTCTTTTCCATCATAGACTCTCAGCTATACCACAGTGCGATTTTTCATTCCTACGTGCAATATTTCAAAAGTTACAATGATTTGAAGGTGTCCGATCAACGTGGATACAGATTTTGGTATGTGCGAAACAAGAATTCGTTCGTTTGTCATCGCTTGAAGGAGAAGTTCGTCAATCTTATAAGTTTTAATGATCGATCAAAAGCTCCCTACAATGAGCTACTTGTTGCAATGAATAATCGTGCTATTCTCCACCAATTACTTCCACCAGGTTGATCAACAAGATACCCTTTATTCATGGACAGCTTCAACTACCCGGCGATGCACCCATCTTCCAGTGAAGTGGAAAGCTCATTCGTACTAAAATATTGGTTTAATATCGAAAACATTTACCACACAATTCAACCGGCATGTCGCAGTATGAAATGGTTGGGCTTCATGCCATTCACGATGGTGACAACCGGAAACGACAAAAACAGCGCAACAACATCGCCCACCTCGACCAGACTTGCAGTGAAACGAACCGATGCCATCATACTTCTCGGGTGGCAAATCTACCTCCTCTCGATGTACAACTCCAACTGGTTTTCCAACCTGTCGGAAGCACCCATGTCGAAAATCATGATTTACTTCTCCTTTCTGATGTACGTCATCGAGGCCATCTTCTGCAGCACCATCCAGCTGAGAACGGCCCTGCTCCGAAGCAAGATTGACGAGGTTCTGCAACTGGTCAAATTCTCGGATGATTTGGTAACGGCGGCATGACAATTGGCCGTGGTGCGTTCGATTGATCAGTGACGTTTTTGTATTGTACATTTTAGTTCGAAAAACTTGGAATTGCAGTCAATCATCGGCGGCACCATCTGGGATTGATTTTGCTGATCTCAGCCACACTGGCCAGTTTAATTTTAGTGACGATGACAGAACTTTTGCTTGCTATCTCTTTCCACGATCGCCCATCCGTTTGGAACCAATTTTTCTCTGTCGGAGCCATGATTTTCTACTACGCACTTCGAGCTGCCCAAATTTGCCCGCTTGTGGTTTTTCTCGGCGCCGTTTTAGCGTTCCGGTTGCGTTTCAGGATGCTGAATGAATCCTTTCGGTGAGAGTTGACATTGTTAGCGTGGAAAAATTGTTCATTTACTCTCTTGCAGGCTGTTCTTCGACAAAAAACGTGGCCATTTCGACGACGAAGAAGTGCAAGCACGTTTGCAGCTATTTGCCATTGGACATGATGTGCTGACTGATGCAGTGGATCGTTTCAACGAAATTTTCAGTTTACAAGTAAGGATTGCATTTAACCAATTTTCACTTCTTTCTGCTAAAATTCATCTTTTGCAGTTGGTATTCACCTGTTTCACCTACGTGGGGTTTGCCACCTTGACCATGTTCTCCGTTGGAGCCTTCCTGTCAAGCCATTCCACCGAAGTCCTGTTAATAGCCTTAATTTACTCAACGGCATTCCTGCACTACTCCCTACACATCATCCCAATCATAAAAATAAGTGCCAACGTTCAAAGCGAGGTAATTAGCTTACCACATGTAATAAGAATAATCCCGCACGGATCCATAAAATAAGCAATTTTGTTGAACTCTCACCCATAACCAACATAACCTAAGGGCAAACGGATGGCCGTCCTGGTTCATAAGGCCATAAATCAATCACCACTCTGGCTTGCTCCATCAAACGGGTAAGTGTTGGATACGTTCGATGTGTGATGGGATATATGCTGGGTGAAATCAATTTCGTCGAATGAAATCAATACACTACTGGCACTAACTGACTGCAATAAAGTTTCCCGGCAACCCAGACAGTGTCAGGCGGGAAGGCCGTATGATGACCAAGTTCGGACAGTAATCCGCTTATTTATGTATCGAACCATCATAATCGTCCGTAATCTCTGAGCAAATATTACTCCTCACTTCTGCCGGGCGAGTTGTTTCTCTTTCTAAGTGCCTTAGGGTGCGAACTTCCTGGAATAAACTGAAGAAGACGATGTCGGCAGGATGTACTTCAATTATCCCTCAGTTGCAGAATATATCTTGCTACTTGGAAATTACAAAAATCAATCCTCACTCCATTGCGTTGGCAGTGGCGCCTGATATTTGAATTGACGGACTACTCTGGACAGTTTTATGCTTGTTTTTATAGATTAGGAAGATCAGAAATTGGTTGAATTTGTTTCAGTCTGCAGAGAATTTTGGAAGTTTTTGGGAATGAAATGGTGAGTTGACAGCCTGATGGGAGGGTATGACTGACTTCCCGTGACAAAAGACTGCCAGCTGAAACCTGTGCAATGTTGTTAATTTGACAATAGCAAAGTGAGGGCATGTGTCTGAATATTATGCCTGAAAGTCACATTGCAAGTTAACCAATAACATTTAAAGCCTGTCCATGTAAAATTTTGGACACCAAAATAATAGCAACAGAAAAAAAAATACACATAATTCAACAAAACTGATTGTTTATTTCACAATAATTGAGTTATACCTACATTGGAAACAGTTGAATCATTGATACCATTCGCGCTTTCTTCTTAATTTCGAAGAGTGTCCGCTTAACTAGAGCCCAGTACTTCTATATTGGGCAAAGTTCTGAACAGTTTGGTAGATTGGCTGTTTTTGCGCAAAGCCAAAGCAACCAAAATCAGAGCTAGAGTGTCGTGGCTTCCGATAGACGGTAGCAACTGCTTTGATAGTGCCGGTAGAGACGAAACTTTTAGATTTTCGAGCACAACTACAAATAGCCTACCAAATCAAATAGTTCTGCGGGAATTTGGACACCTTCTTTGTCCGGTAATGCCCGGCAACGGCGTTTCTTTGCATTGCGGCATAAAAAAAGTCAGACCTGGAAGCAGTTTGAAGTCTACGAGAACGTATGTTTAGTTGTCCACTATGGTGCACAGCTGGAAAAGAAGTGTGAATTTCGGTTCAATTTCACGCACATAAATGGAACGTCACAAAACTTACAATTTAACATTATAAATCTTGTAAAGCTCTGGGAAATTCCATATATTTTGGATTATGTTGTAAACACAAAATCGTTTTTAATACAACTATCTCATGCAAGTTACTGCTTCGTGTTGAAGAAAATACAATTTTCCATGCTCTGATATCTACAACATAATGAAAATACAGATTTTCTTTCTGTGTACAAGAACATGTCTTCTAAAAAGTTGGTGTAACGCTCCTTAGCACGACTTTTTACAATGAAATTCTGCTTGTCATCACGATTGGACACCTTTTTCAATTTGTACGCCTTCAGTATTTGCCTCTGCTTCCCTTTTTGTATGTATGATTTTGACTTCCCAACTTTGCGAACCACACGTTGCACAGATATATCGGGATTGTTCTCAATAATGGCTACCACCTTTTTGTCCATTTGTCGGGAGCAAACTTTTCGATATGTTCTTTTTCCAACCCTAAGATTCACAGTCAAGCGCTGGTCAAATGATTTGCAAACATAAAAACACGGTACTTTTCGTTAATTTTAGTTTCTTGGGAAAATCCCGCACCGATAAATTTGGATTCGTACAAAATGCGTTTGCGAACCACACTTAGAAGCAGGTAGGATCAAATAGAGTTGGCTAATCGTGCATTAAAAGAGCCTTCAAGTGTTAGCTTGTCCGTTCAGGAGCGTCTTTTGGAGAGTTATACTCAAAACTAATATCGATGTTTTACTATATTTCATGATTCAAAAAATATAAAAAATTGCGATGTCATGGTAACTACACCTTCAAACTCATTATTTCCAGCTTTGTTTTGCATTTTGTTTGTGTCAATATTTATGTATATTTCATGTAACTTCAATTAAACCGATTATTATTTCAATTATAATTAAACATTTATATTCCTCTCGTGGGTCAAATTTTCCACCATGTCGACGGTGAGAGGGCTTATCTCATGTTATAAACATGCATGTGAGACCAAAAATTTGATCAGTAGTAAAAGTATCACATATTCTAGTCATTTTTTCACTGCCACGTCGTATAACGTTTATATAAAGGCACTAACATCAGGTGTGATGCTGGCCGCAATTCACTCTTTGACTTTTTCCTTTTAATCTAGGGAAAACTACTAAAAGTACACTTTTCATTTTCGTGGCATTTTATGTTGTTGATTATCCATTTGTTATATGGTATAACCAAAATACCTGATTTGCTCATGGTATAATATCTGAATGTAATTGCACCATTTTAGACAGCGGTGAATGTTTTGATCAGGGTAATTATCTGGGGCATATGGTCACAGAAAAGTGTTACTTATAACTGACGATGACAAGCATGTAAATAAGAAATAGGACGCAGAAGGCCAGTTTAGAAACACCATTTGAAA
>JASCZW010013556.1:0-25236 GCA_034211315.2 Aedes japonicus | reverse complement strand
GTTCCAAATTCTAATGATCGAGTCTATCCAAATACGTTTTATATTTGAAAATCACAGTGAAACTCCTATTCTCAATGTTGGTAGCGGAAACAAGTCTCATCCAAGTGTATCAATGAAAACTTTCCAGTTTAAAGTTCCGTTGAAAGTTTTCCACTTCCAATTAATGATAATTATTTATCCCAATTGTGCAACATTTTTCCTGATAGCAATTAAATTATGACTGCTTCCCTGGCGGTGCTACCAAAAAAAATTACTTCACCTCGTTCTCCTGAAAGTGGCAAATTGTTTTAAACAATCCACTTTGACATTCAGCTCAGCATTGATCACAGCTCGCGAATTGAATAAATCATTCATGGCTTCAATTGTGTGACCATATGATTATTATTCGGAAAATTCCGAGCTGCATATCATCGATGAAAGGAAAAATATATAATCGCTTATTAATTACTGCAGTAAACGGACTGTTGTGGTAGGTACTTCTGCTACTGCTGCTGTTGCTGCTACTGCACTATTTATCCTCACAATTTCTGGTCCGACCGAGCGGAAATGAAACTTTCCGCTCGGTCAAACTCGATGGGTGATGAGTGGCTTCGAGAGGATAACGATTCAGTCGAGGTGTGAGGCTACACAGTCATTATGGTAATTAATTTCAAATGGATTTGAAAACAATCCGAAACGATTGTCTGCATTGTAATGTTCTTTTTTTGATAAAAAAAGCTAGTTGTATGTATGGGCGATGATAACTTGATTACTCAACCGGAAATAAAGCACTAACATTGGAAATAATACATATTAAGTAAATTCATTAGATCCTATTTTACACTCAATTTCCCAGAGCGTCATTCATTTGCCTCTGCTGAAAACAGCGAACGAAATCCTTGAAGGGTACTAATAAAAGTGATAATTGCCAAACAAATGCTCCACCGCCAACAGCTTGCAATTATATCCTAGCTCTCGGTGTTTGTTCCGGAGCCAAGCCGTAGTAGGCTGGCTGCCATAATTGCTGTAAACATTATCCTGAATGGAGCGAGCGTTAAGATTCGGGAAATGTTCTAACGAGAGTCAACGCTGGCCCTCAAACATATCGCAGCACAATGACGCCGGAAACAGTCTGCCAGAAAGGGTAATGTAATGAAATTAGTAATCCTCGAACCGTGCCCGGAGCAAATTGCGACTATTAATCAATACTCACGCACACCGAGAGAGGCGGAAGGAGGCTGCCCACGCGTGTGCCATTTGCAAATCAATAAGACTATGAATAAGCAACCAGCCGGTTGGAATTCAGTACCATTTCCGGCTTCTGGGCGGTTGCGATGGGAAAAAAATGGGAAAATGGCAATCGGTGTTATTTTTCATCTAGGTCTTTGGAATTTCTCGTTTTCCGACAGCCGCTGAAATGGAGTTCAATATTCAGAGACACATATCTCAATCAATCTTGAACTGAACCGCTGACTTTTTTCAAATTTTAATTTCCATAATTATGACTCTTCATCTTGGAAGATCCTTAAAAACTTTATCACATAAAAGCATCTGTCGGTTTATTTTGTTTACTTCTCGGATCGCCACTAATTCGTGTTTTTACCCGTCTTAATTTTGATTTGTTGTGTCGAATGCAGTGTCATTTAACTTTTAATTGCATCGTTCGTCTGTACAGGATGTAAGGTTTGGTGTAACAAGTGTTAATATTGTGAAATTTTGTTTCTAAAGTATATCAATTTTCAAACAATTGTGTATAAACTTGCCGCGTGGTTTGTTTGTTTGTGCTCTAGTTACACTTCTCGACAAAATCGTCAAAAGGTCGAAAGTAACATTTGTAAATAATGACTTCTAACGTATTTTTCAAGGACCTGTTTGCTCCCACAAACAAAATAGCACCAGAAACAGATACAGAGAGTTATTGCCTTCCCGTCGGTAGTGGATATATTAGATGTTAGCAACCTGACATTTCTAGAAAATTTTCGTTTTAAGACATTCACGGTCGTCTGCAAAAACCCATTAATGGGTGAAAAAACACCCATTTTCGCTAGAAGTGCCTCTCCCCATTTAATGGGTAAACCCGATTTAACCATTTATGGGTAAAAGCAGTGTATGTCACAAAATGGGTATTTATTCACCCATTGAAAAGAAGCCAGGTTTTCCCATTATGGGTTAAAAATTACCAATTTTTGCAAGCAGATTATGTAGCAGTTTGGTACACTGGCGTAAAAAGATATCGAAATTCATAAAATTTGCCTTATAAAACTCCATGAGCCCGCTGTATTTGAATTTCATAAGGCCCTTATGACATCCACGTGTGCAACTATGGCCGTCTCAGTTAATTGTAATGATTTTTGCAAGTCATTCTTAGCATTTTCATAAAACTGCCTTATGACTGTTGTTTGTGCATAATAATCATAAGGTACGTGTATGAAATAACTAAAACCGAGCCGCGTGTTAATGTTTTGTTTGCGCTTACTAAATTCTATATCCTGCTCATCCCGATATTTTCAAGCTCATAAACTTTTCACATACGTATGGAGCTAGGTATGGAGAAAACATTGGACGACGTGAACCAACCAACCAGGAAACCCTAAATTAGGTAAAGCTTATTTAATTTGTCATAATCCCTTTTAGATATGATTATTCCTTGCTTCCAGTGATTGATATTATTCATATATGTATGGGATGTATAATCATGAAAAATTGACACGTATTATTTTATATTCATTTTAACGCTTTTTTTAGCCGGTAATTCAACAATGATTGACACGACACGGTACATTCGGCTCTACTGACAGGTCGAATAGAGTCCTCAAGTCAATTATTATTTCGTATATTAATTGCATCGGAACCACGAAGGACTTCTGGGATATCTTCAAGGTCTACCCGGAAGACGTGCTGGACGCATCTCTGCCCTGGTCCACGTCTTCAAATCGTTGGCTTTGTGTTTATGCCTACTGATCTCAACGAGATAATACACAGCACGCTGATCGATTGTTGATCCTAGCTCTAACGTGATTCAGGGATGTAAAGGTGACGTATCTGTATTCAAGTCGAACTTTATGGCAACCGTTTAGGAAAATCGAATTTCTTTTATTAGGCTTTCTTTCTCTTTGTACAACCCACAGCTCATCAGCGCCAAACTAAACACCGAAGCCTCGATGAACTCGCCGATGAAGGTCTTCTTTATGTTTGCATACCAGTACAAACTAAAATGGGTTGCACGACGTTTCCAAACACCATCCTTGGACACGTAAGTTCCACAAAATTTGCCATTTTATCAAATGTTCTTTTAAAATCCTCCTTCCGCATTTCCTCAACAGTGGTATTATGCTCAGTAGAGCTCCTGACTGGCGGCTACGTTCACGAAAAAAGACGAGCACTACAACTGCAGTAAATTGTTTTGTTTGCCAATGTCACGACTACAAATAAAGTTTATGTAAAATGAAAACTCCAGTTGAATTCAATTAAACAATTCCGAAATACATAAAATATGAGATCAACTAGGATAACCAACGCAAATGAGTTCCATAGCACTAACAAACTAATTTCATAAGGTACGATGAAACTCAAACGGTTACCATAAGTAAATCATTAGGAATGGTAATGACAACAATCACAGCATTGCATAAGGTATTGTTATGAAATTCAAACCGTTTCCTTGTGGCGAATTTTCATAAGAATCTTTAATGAACTTTAATAGGTATTTTGCACTAGTGTAGATTATAAATTCATGGTTTCCATGCTACTTAATCAATAAATGCAATACGAAAAATAATACTTGTACTTGTTTTATTCATGCCTTTTCTGGTATACTTATAGATTCGTCCATTAATAAATCCTCCAATTGCGCTTCCACATCCACGTTAGTTGGCTGTTTACATGAAAAAATGTGCCAGCTGAGGCTCCAAAATGTTGTTTTCAAATGAACGGAACAGCATTCTTCGAGCTTGTACGGAGGTTATGCCCAAATTTGATATAACCAGGGCAGGGATAACCTTTTATAATATATAAAAAAATATATATATTAAAATAGATCAGGGTTTTGAATGATAAAAATTCCTACCCTTCAGCTTTCCGCATAAATCTGCGATCAACTTCTTCCTAAGCTCGTTTTTAAGTTCCTCCATGTTCATGTTTCCACCAGCTTTGAACTTTTTTTCACCCATTTTTTTATTTTCCTCTAATGGGTATTTTTTTACCCATTGTGTGATTGAGAAATTCCCCCATTTTATGACAGATAGGAGAGCTCTGTGAAAATTGGTGTTTTTTATCCATTAATGGGTTTTCGCGAACAACCGTGTTGTTTACAATTGTTATTTTCGACCTTTTGACGATTTTGTCTAGACTTAAGGCTGGATCACAAAAGCGCGCTGCGCGTCGCGTCGCGCTGACAGCGCGTTGACGCGTTACATTGGAAATGTTGTTCACCATATGAGCCATCACAAAGACGCGTCGCGCGCTTCGCTTCATTGTACTAATGCTTTGAAAATGTTCTAAATTGACCGCGTCACGCGCGTCAGGTGCTTTGTTTTTGAAAAAATTCATAATCAACGCGTTGGTTTCCGGCTTGTGTACAAATAATAATCGAGATTACGGTAAATAAAACAATGGATTATGAAAGTACGTTCGATTTAATAAACAAAATTAAGCAGCATGATTGCTTGTGGGCGAAATCAAGTAAGGATTATCGTAACCTCATTAAAAAAGAGAAGATCTGGGCGGAAATAGCAACTGAAATAAAAAATCCGGTAGTTATCATATATTTATTCTTTAATCTACTATTAATCGAATTGTATAAAATTTATTTTCTTATTATTAGTTGATACCACAAAAAATCGTTGGAAAAGCTTAAGAGACAGATTTGTCCGCGAGCAGGGCCAGATTAACGTTGCATCGTCTTCCGGATCTGCAGCAGCTGACGTTCCATCATGGCAATACTACAACGAGTTGCGATTTCTGAAGGCTCACTGTCAGAGAAAACCGTAAGTTGCATTAATATTAAAGACATAATTTTCCTTCCTAATCCCTATTAAAATTGATGCAGCACGACTTCAAACTACCAAAGCCCGTCACAGAATCCAGCTGAACCATCAACTTCGTTTTCAGAAGCAAATCCGAACGAAGAACACGAAATATCTGGCGAAATACAGGATACCGAGCCGGAAACACCAGCTGTTCGAAAGCGAAAAACAATGGATGCCAGGTTCAGTAACATGCTGGATAAGGTGGAATCTATGTGCACCCCAGCGAAAAGGTCCCGACATGATTCTTTTGCCAGTTATTTGTGTGACAAGTTAGAATCACTTCCGCTTCAAGTGGCTCGTTCTCTGGAAATGGAAATTTTGAATCGTGTTCATAAGGTAATAGAGGATCTCGAGAATGTAGAATACTTATATCCTGAATCACAGTAGACAGTTCCAAGTTGATTGAATGTTTTTCATCGAATAGAATTTCAGTTATTTTGAATCACAAACTTGTTGTATTTTTTTATTTTATATGAGCATGAGCATGATTGACCGCCCACGGATGCGATTCCGTTATTGCCAGATCCGCTGTATTTACACAAAAACCATGTATGGGACTAACATACATCTCTAATGTGTAAAAACTGGTGACGCATTATAAAGCAATACCACCTCCGGCTGTGCCCGAATACTGGTTAACACGTACTACCCCAACTCCTCTGAGACAGAAAATTTAAAATTTAAAATTGATGATACTCCATCATTAGCCATCGGATTTTGATGCGTTTGCAATAGATCACAAAATTATCCTTGATTGTATATATGCACTGGTTATTCCGAAAATTTCCGTAGTTTGGGATTCCAAGGTTGGAGTTCTGGGGTAAGTACCTGTCCAGGGATGGTGGACAAAATATTTTTAGTTGCGAAACATGGCATGCGGATGCGGCATATCATGATTTTGCAAAACTAGGTCATGAGAAGACGTTTTGAGAATTTCTGACCATACTGGTCACTTGGGATTCTGCGGGATCCGAATTTCCCGGGAAAGTGGCCATATTCAAATCTTTTCCAAAACCAGGCTTGCGACGTATCAAACTTCATGATTTTGCAAAACTAGGTCTTCGAAGGATATTCTGAGGGTGTTTGACCATACTGACCACTCAAGGAGGCCCGGCGGGATCCAAGTTCTCCCGGAAAAGTGGCCATATTCAAATCGTTGCCAAAACCTGACTTGCGGCATATCAAAGTTCAGGATTTTGTAGAACTAGGTAATGGGAAGACGTTTTGAGAATTTCTGATCATACGGGTCACTTGGGGAGGCCCTGCGGGATCCAAGTTCCTCCGGGAAAGTGGCCATATTCAAATCTTTTCTAAAACCAGGCTTGCGACGTATCAAACCTTGTGATTTTGCAAAACAAGGTCTTCGGAGGACATTCTGAGGGTGTTTGACCATACTGGCCACTTAAAAAGCTCTTATGAGATCCGAGTTACTCCGGGAAAGAGTCTATATTCAAATCGTTACCAAAACCTGGCTTGCGACGTTTCAAACTTCATGATTTTGCAAAACTTAGTCTTCAGAGGTGTATCAATTGTACATTGTGCTAGTAATTAACAATGACTCGTCCCTCATCATCCACGCAATGTATTGTTTATACACTAGGGTTGGCCCACGAATTAAAGGACTGAAATGACAAGCATATTAAATGTAGTTTTCAGTAAGCTTTGTACGTCCAAACGAAAAGTATGAGATTAAATGTGTTTAGCGAGTATTTTACGTATGTCGAGTTCCGTTCAATATTTCTGATATTCCGAAGCCTACAACAGTTCCCCTGTGCGATATTTGTCCACTCTCCCACACATTGTACTGCCACACAAGATACATATACATGCAAATTGCAGGCCAAATTGCAGTAGGAATATAGAGACAATGAAGACGGAAAAGAAGACCCAAACAAAATCTTTGTAAACTCTCGAACCATGCTGTGGATCTACCAGAGACATTTGGCATTTGAAGAAACAGGATATTTTGATGAAATGCAAGTTCATAAAAGACAACAAGGTATGTCATGTTTAAAAACTTTTATATTTATTATTAGGCATTCAATTAATCATCAAATACTCAGCCAACATATTTCGAAGCTGGATCGCATTTCTGCTAGAGTTATTCCCTCGTTGAACTTCACCAGCGCTTACACTCAGTAGTGGTTCGGATTGTGTTCGCCATTCTCCTTCAAAGGTTATGTTACCCATACTGTCTATCTGGTCAACATACCTCTCTGGACAATAAACTGATGAATTCAACCTCTTCACAAAATTATGGAGAATTACCGAAGCTTTAACAATCTTCTCCGCGTTTTCTGGTTGCAAATCCATTGTTTTGCTCAGAATCCTCCATCTGGAAACTAAGACTCCGAATGCATTTTCGATTGTTCTCCTTGCAACGCTAAGCCGAGTGTTAAAGTTTTCTTTTTTGGATCAAGATTTATGCCTGGGAAAGGTCTCATCAAATTGCTTTTAAGGGGAACGCAGCGTCACCCACAATGAAATGAGGAAACATCATATTGCTATTTGGGAGAACACAAGGTTCGGGAAAGCCCACCTGATTTTGCAGCAATAGTCGGCCAAAAATGCAACTGGAGAAAATACCTCCGTCACTGTTGCCACCGAAAGCACCAATATCGACCATCAAAAACTCATAGTTGGCATTACATAATCCCATGAGAACAACTGAATGGAATCCTTTGTAGTTATAATAAGTGGAACCAGCATTCGGCGGACATTGTATAGCTACGTGCTTTCCATCAATGGCACCGCAACAATTAGGAAATTTCCACTTCTCTTCAAACTGTTCGGCATATCTCTTGAAGTCTTTTTCTTGTGGGACTGGTAAATAATCTTGGACAAGGACATCCCAAAGGACGACGCATACTTCCATCGTAATGTTCCGAATCGTTGATTCACCCATCTTAAACATCCTGGCCATTATGGCAACTGGGATGCCATGAGCAAGATACCTGGAAAATATTATGAAATATGGGAGTTTATTGTACATAAACATTCAAAAATACTTACATAAGAGTGAGGAACAATCTACATTCTGAGAAATTGGCTTTCGAAATGAGAACTTCTCAAGCCGAAATCGTACTTTCCTCAAAAGTAGGTCGAAAGTGGAAGGGTTCATATGTATGGATTCGCGAAAGTAATCCGGATCTTTTTGTCGCATTCGATCGAATTCGGTTTCGAAGTATCCTTCAGTGGCACGGTTTTGGTTGGAAGGGCGAACCCACCAACGCCGAGGTCTACCTTTGATTACGAAATCGCTTATATAATACAAAGCTATCATGCCAGCAGCAGGGAGTACAATTCTTTCCATTTCGGGCGAGTTTCTCACAATTTTTTTTGGAAACAGAACCTTAATTATGATAAATCAAACTAAACGCCGAACACTACGTCACATAATGAAATTTCAAAATCATAACAAACGCTTCAACGCTGAAGGTGTATTGTGGCGACAAACGCGTCAAGCGCGTCGAAAGCGCGTTTTAGTACAAAATGCTGGCGACAAAGTCCAACGCGACGCGACGCTCAGCGCGCTTTTGTGATCCAGCCTTTAGCCTTTTCCGCCTAACGTACACGCAAAAAAAAAAGCCGCAGTAGAAACTACCATTTCGAGGGTTAAATTAAGCGCAATCACCAACAATTTTCAGCTGCCAATAAATGCGTTTGATTTTACCATGCCTGCGATTAGATCAACCATGGTGCGGTTGATATCAATATGAGGTCTGTCAAATATACCACATATGTTGAAGGTTTTACCATAGACTAACTCTAAGACCAGTAGGTCCCATACAAAAACGATTTTTTTCTTGGCTCAGTCAGTACTACAACATCGTCCCAAGCTCGGTCCCAAGCTCAATAATGCACCCCTTATAATGAACACTCTCAAATACTCTGTCAAAATAACACAGCAAATCAAAACAAAGGCGCAAATATGTATAACAAGGTGCTGGCTTCAAGGTGTAATTCGGACCAAGGGGTTCTACAACAGTGAACCAATTTCAAATCGCTAGTTACATATTGATTGTTGGTTTTACCATAAACGTAGTAAATTGGACTGAGATTTCATGATAGTTTTAGAGATAGGCATAGTCGGGTAAAATGGTAGTTTTGACTACAAGATTTTTATCTGTGTAGTTTCGTTTCTCATGCCGAAGTGTGTGGTGTGTTGCCAAACCCATCCACGGTGATTATATCTCATGCTCGATGCGCCACCTGTATATGAAATAGCTGAACTACAATATAGGCGATTAATATCAGTTCATTTGCCTGTTGGAACTCTGCAGAACTAAGTTGAAAAGCGGAGTTCTTGTCAACTGTTTTTAAGCATGCCTGTTGGAAAGTTGAAATTAAATGTCAAGGATTTTGTAGAGAAATTTTCCATTCTCGTTGGTGTGGACTGGCGTCGGACGTGCTCGACGCAGTAATGAGAAATCACCAAGTTTTCTGGTTCTGTCCATCGTGCACAACGCCAATGACGGCTATGCGCTTTCGCAATACTACACGTGCTGCTTATGATGCTGGTCAGGCACAAGCATTCAACTCCCATAGCGATTCCATGATGAAATTGAAGTCTGAAATCACGGATGAGTTAAAAGCCGAGATCCGGACATATTTCTCAAAGCTGATTAACTCTAGCTCGTGTACTCCCAAAATCATCCAAATCATCCAATCATTAAACCACTATTGCTACTGTTATGCCAGCTCAACCAAAGCTATGGCATTATCTGTCTCGGATAGCGAAAGAAGTGTCAGCCGAACAGATTTGTGCATTGGCAAAGAAACGCCTTGGTACAGAGGATGTACAAGTCGTCCGGCTGGTGGCCAGAGTTAGAGACGAGAGTACATTATCTTTTGTTTCTTTCAAAATTTGAATAAGCATGGACTTGAATTTCAAAGCGCTGGCTACCTCAACATGGCCAAAAGGTACTATTTACCGAAAATTCTCCGGTAGCAGAACGAGTGAAAATTGTTGGTGACCTCTACCTGCTGCCGCGTCTAAAGATCCACTGAGCCTCTCAGTGGAAGAAATTGCATCAATGGAGTAAACGGCCATAAACCCTGCGTTTGATTTAGGCCGAAACGCGCACCTGACACAAGTGACAACCAGTGTTGGAAAAATCATTTTCAAAAAACGTTCACTCTTTACTCAGTGCAATGATATATCACCGAGGAACTTCGCACTCGAAGTTCGCGAACGAACTTCAATCTAAAGTTCATGAAAGCGCAAAGTGAGGAAACGTTTCAGTTCTCATCGCGAAAGATCTTTTGTTCCTCCATCTCACAACGTTTCACTCGTATTCGAGACCAGATCCAACAAAACATCTCCTCGGCTTTGTTCTTTTTCTCTATTGAGTATGTGTAGGCAATGTTCACGTGAGTTGTGATGTTTGTTTTTTTAAGTATTGTGCCGCCGCAAAAGTCGAGTGGTAGGAAACTTCTGCTGGAATGGCGTGACGCATTGAGGCTAAATTCAACTCAACCTCCCCGGCCACACAGTCATCACGCGGGATGTCATTTAAGGGAGATATCTTTCTGTCTAGATTTCATTTCCATGAAAAGCGCAGTTTACTTTTCAAGAACGAATGTGATGTAATGATATAGAGTAAAAAAAGATCTGATTTTATTCGTATCTTCGCGTCGGTGATTCAAGTAGAAAAAGTTCGTGATGTTTCATTCTCTCATCCCAGAAAGTTCACTCATGAAACGTTCACGTGTGAAACTAACAACGGGAAGTTCGCAAGTGAACAGGTAGCGCATGATGAACTGATATTTTTGTGAGAATTCCAACACTGGTGACAACGAAGCTCGTAATCCTCTCCTTGGCCTACCTCTACATTCGTCGAAATTTATACGCTCTACTTCTACTATTTGGAGTCCGGGAATCACACTTACCGCAATTTCTAAAGAAGCTCCTATTCCTCTTATCGCAGTCAAGCCTCCGCTGTCAGCGATCAACAGCCGTCCTGGTCCTGTATTTGAGTTGGAAGATGGCGTCGTCCAAACACCGATTCCAGGCAAGTATGCTGTAAATCCGAACATTTCGGGTGCTGATCATTCGCAGTTTTCAGTCAAGCTTCGTTACTAAGTTACTAAGTTGAAGGCGTCAAGCAGCGCTGGGCAGACGGTATTCCATCCGTGTCTCTAAAACATTGCATTGCTTTGCTGACTGCACCAATATGCGTTATCTATCGGTCATCATTGACGGCCGGTAAATTTCCAACACTATGGAACGAAGCGTACATGTTTCCCGTGCACAAAAAGGGAGTTAGGAGAAATGCTGATAACAATCGCGGAATTTCGAGCTTATGTGCAGCCTCTAACCTGTTTGAACTGACCGTTTTGGAACACGTATTTTTCACGTGAAGCAATATATCAGTGACGATCAACATGGATTCATGCCAAAGCGTCCAACGACCAAAAACCTTCTATCAATCACTTCCTTCATCATGGATGGAATTTCATCTGGTTCACAAACGGACGTTGTCTTCATTTGCTGCCGTCAACAGAATCAACCATGACATCGCTGTGGCTAAACTGAAAAGATTTGTCTTTGGCGCCTCCTTGCTTCAATGGTTCAATTCATATCTTTGTTGCAGAACTCTCAAGGTTAAAATTGGCGATGAGCTGTCTTCTTCGTTCCCCTCCCTGTCCGGCATTCCCCAAGTCAGTCATCTTGAGCCGCTGATTATTCTCTTATATTTCACCGATGTCAACCTTTTGCTGAAATCTCATCAGCTAAGCTTTGCTGACGACCTTAAAATTTACACTCGCGTGGATCCGCTCGGAGACGTCATATAGTTGCAAGAAGATTTAGAGACAGGATAAAGGTGGTGCGAGATGAACTGTATGCTCTTGAATCCGGGAAAGTGTACCGTTGTCACTTTTTCTAGGTAGAAGTCTCCTATTATCTTCGGTTATTCCTTGGTCGGACCTCCTCTGCAAAGAGACAACCAAGTAACGGACCTTGGTGTGATACTCAACGTTAAACTCACGTACAAACCTCACAACAAAAGCTTCTAGAAATCTTGGTGTAATTTTTCGCGTGGCTAAAGAATTTTGAGACGTGTACTGCCTTAAGTCGCTGCACTATTCGTTGGTGAGGTCCACCTTGGAATATGTTTCCCCGGTCTGGAACCCACATTTCCAAAATGGTGTCGATCGTATCAAGTCAATTCAACGACGTTTAATCCGATATGCTCTTCGTAGAATGCCTTGGAGGGACCTTTCCCACCTTTCCACCTTCCGAGTTACGAGAATCGCTGCCTTAGGGAACGTCCATTAATCACGTCACGCAAAAAATGACTTTTTATTATTCAAATATTGTGTCATCTGTTTTCGATTTTAATATGTCGCGAAACTACACAACAAGACAGTTTTTGTTAGCGTTATGATAGTTTTTTTAATCGTTTGAACGCCAAAATAGTTTCTATATAATTGAATCAAACAAATACTAAATAAATCAGCCTAGCGTGTTTGTAAGAGTAATTGAAATCATCATTTCCTACGATTTTTAATGTGCAACATTATACGTCCTCCGGTTGGTTGAGTTTCTTCTATATTGAACAATCACACGTCTCTGCCATGAAGTCGATTCAACAACCATCGCAGCAAGTACAGTTACACCCATAATCATCGGGGAAAGTATCAAAGGCTGGTGTTTTTCGAGTGCTACGCTATCATTTTCACGCTTGTTAATGATAATGACTACGTTCGGCTGTTCAAGCTTTCGCCCCATTTACCGCCTCAGTGTGTTGGTGTGTGTGTATGTGTCTCGTGCAGCCCCATTAACACTGGAAAAATCACCAAATTTTAAGAGTTCAAAGGACGTCTTTGTCACCGCCGACTACGACGCCGGTGGGATTTGTTTGGTTAGGGACTGGAAAAACACCCGAGCTCATCATGGCCGTCTCAGGATAATGGCGGTGCAGCGAGAAGACGCACACGGAAGCGCTCGTTTATGGTTTCCAATTACCAAACCACCTTACGGAGAGCAAACGCAATTTATGACCTTTACGCATGTTTTCGACGATTTTTACAGCTTTTCATGGCTGTGTGAGGTTAGAGAAAAAATAGGATCAAAAGCATTTCGACGACACGGTGACGATGGCGATGTTAATGGCCCTTATTGACGCAGAACGTAAATTTTTGACAGCTTAGGACTTGTCTCATTTGAGAAGATGTATTTGGTATGAGCTGTGTGTGGAAGACGATATTCTTTCCTTGAAATGTTGATGGCTTCAAAGCACGACAGGAAATTGTGTTGAAATCTTACATCTGACGGGTAAGAAAATCTTTAAACAAGTCTTTTTCAAGGATTCTGCAGGCTGCCGTGTGAGGCGCGGTGAACTACTCCTCGATCCCTTCAGCGCGATAGAAAGCCGTCAACACTATAGTCACTAGATTCATAGTCTGGCGGATACAACGACGGGAGCCAATTTGAACTTTCACTTGGCGGAGCCAATCGAGCATGTCTCAAATAATTCATGTTAAGGGCCTAAATTCCATTTCTAAAGAATGACTTAAAATATCGATTTCTCTTGAATCTAAAATCACTCTCGTGAAATGAAAGCAGCATTTGGTAGAAAAATGTTAGTTCTACCATATGGAGTAGCAGGATATTGTGGGATTATCGTAATTCGTGAGAAATCAACGTTTAAAGTCATTGTTTACAAATGGCTTTTAGGCCCTTAACATAAATTACTCGAGATATGCTCGATTGGCTCCGCTCAACTGACAGTTCAAATTGGCTCCATCGTTGTATCCGCCGGACTATGAATCTAGTGACTATAGTCAACACATTGTTGTTGAGCCCAAGGTGGATTTAATAGTTCAGGTGGTCTATTTTCTTCAGTTGGTTGGTAAGACGCAGAGGCCTGGCAACCCTATCTAATTTACTAGCGTTTGACAGGCCCGTCTGACATTTGCTACTACGGGTACGAACGCCAGTGTTTACAAACAATAAATCTTTTGAAGTTTGAATGATAGAGATGTTACCGCATAACGAAAAACAATTTGCTATATATACACGGTGTTCAATAAGTTCGAATACAAGTTTTCATCATTGCGTAGGTATGCGCCATGTACATATTCTGCATTGGTATTGGTGTCAGCTTTAGCTTCATTCATACGCTACCGAATGTGCGCGGTGTTGACATTCTGTTAGTTGTTGTTCGTTTGTTACGCGCGATGAAAGAGTATCGGGACTTCGTAATTAAGCGTTTTTGAACGGTGAGCGACCCGGCGATATATTCCGGCTGCTGAAATCGCATGGGGTCAAGCGGAACTTTGTCTACACGACCATCAGGCGATACCGGGAGACGTCCTCGACCAATGACCGTGCGGAGATCCGGTCGGCCGCGTTCAGCGAGGACGCCACGGGTCATCAAGATCGTGAGGGAGCGAATTCGGCGCAAAAAGAACCGCTCAATCCGGAAAACGGCTGCAGATCTCAACGTTTCCATTGGAACCGCTCACACCATACTCACCAAGGACCTTGGTTTCAGGCCTTACAAAAACGTAAGGTCCATGGCGTTTCGGAGGCTACCAGCAAAAAGCGGTTGGATCGAGCTAAGAGGATCCTCTCGGCACGCTGGTCAGGAGTTTGTTTTTCGGACGAGAAACTGTTCGTGCTGCAGCAGCCGCACAATGTGCAAAATGACCGGGTGTGGGCGCCATCGAGGGACAGCATTCCTGAATCCAATATAAACATCCCTCGGTTCCAAAGTGCCGCGTCGGTGATGGTTTGGGGGCAGTATGCAAACGTGGTAAGCTACCCTTGGTGTTTATTGAAAAAACGTCAAAATCAACGCGGCGTACTACAAAACTGAGGTTTTGGAAAAGGTTGTTGCCCCCAGTCTCCGAAGCCTCTACGGCGATGAGCACTACGTGTTCCAGCAGGACGGTGCACCAGCCCATACGGCAAATGTGGTTCAAGCCTGGTGTCGGGACAATTTAACCGACTTTCTGGACAAAACTTTGTGGCCTCCCAGCTCCCCGGACTTGAATCCTCTCGACTTTTTTGTTTGGTCCTATATGATGGCGAAGCTGAACGAATACAAGGTCAGCACTTTGGATCATTTCAAGACGGTAATTCTCAAAATCTGGGACGAAATGCCCATGCAGTCCGTGCGTGCCGCCTGCGACGCGTTCGAGAAACGTTTGAAGCTCGTTAAGGAGTACAAAGGGGGTCATTCCAAGAGAAATGTTGTAAACGTTCCTTGTAAACATAGCTTTCAATAACATAAATCCAAAAATAAAAAAAACATGTTTTCATTTTTTTAACAAATTTTGAAAGTGTATCCGAACTTATTGAACACCGTGTAGTCGAAACAGTATTTCGAATATAAGATATATTATCACATTTTTATGTTATTGTTATCGAATAGTTTAATCTCATTTTCACCATACGACCTCTACATTAACACATATTGTTATTGTTTGCCATATTGTCATTGAAAGGTTTATTATTGTCTGCACTCGGTCTGGATTATATACTAACTTTTTGACATAGAGTGCAGCTAAAATTTTGTTCGTGAAAATTGCCATTTTTTATGGTAACCTAACTTAACCGCCAATTCAGCATATTGTTATTTGGCCTTTTACCATCTGATATTGTTAAGTGTGCAACACTGCCCCCCCCCTTTCTACAGGCACCACTGTGTGTGCGCTCGCTCAATCTGAGCTGTCAAATCAATTTTTATTAAAACTCTGTAACCCAAAAGTAATAAACACGTTTTGCTATGGTTCCTAGATAGTAAATATCATTTTCTCAAGTTATTTTCTCCTGCGGCCTTTCCAACTCTGTTAGGTTGTGGTCCCAGTGTTTTCCGGACAAGTGAAAAATATAGTCACTAGATTCATAGTCTGGCAGATGATACAACAACGGGAGCCAATTTGAACTGTCACTTGGCGGAGCCAATCGAGCATATCTCGAGTAATTCATGTTAAGGTCCTAAACGCCATTTGTAAACAATGACTTTAAACGTTGATTTCTTACGAATCACGAAAATCCCACTATATCCTACTACTCTATATGGTAGAACTAACATTCTTCTACCAAATGCTACTTTCATTTCACGAGAGTGATTTAAGATTCAAGGGAAATCGATATTTAAACTCATTGCTTACAAATGGCTTTTAGGCCCTTGACATGAATTACTCGAGATATGCTCGATTGGCTCCGCCATGACAGTTCAGATTGGCTCCGTTGTTGTATCCGCCAGACTATGAATCTGGTGACTATAGTGAAAAAGTGTTTTCGCGATGGAAGAAGACGGAAAAACCGAGCGCGTGTACATGTTCGACGGCAGCAATTTCGCATGGCCTGGAAGTTCCGCACACAGGTGCTGCTAGAGAGCACGACCTGTTCGAGTGTGTGGAGACGGAAGCCGCGGAAATCCAGAGCTGCATGACCAGCCGAACGACACGCAGGCGAAGAAGGACGAAAAGCAGAATTGCGGAAAAAACGACAGAAGCAGGACCGAAAGTGCCGGTCGCTGCTAATCTCGAGGATCAGCGATTCCCCAACTCGAGTACGTCCAGGAAGAAGACCCCTAAGGAGATCTGGGATGCACTCAAACGTGTATTCGAGAGGCGGAGCATCGCCAGCCGGATGCATCTGAAGCGTCGGATGCTGAGTTTGCGTTTCGAGGGCGGCTCGCTTCACGATTATTTTTTGTGCTTCGACCGACTCGTTAGGGGTATCGTGCGACTGGGGCGAGAGATGGAGAGCTTGACATCATTTGCCATTTGCTTCTCACGTTGGGGCCATCGTTCTCGACCGTGGTAACGGCCATCGAGACCATGCCGGAAGACAAATTGAGCATCGAGTTCGTGAAGTGCCGGCTGCTCGATGAAGAGGTGAAGCGGAAGGGAATAGGTGCTGAATCGTGCACCCCAAAAAGTGACTCGGCTGCGTTTTCCGGCAGCAAGCGGGATAAGAAGAGAAAGTGATGAAGTGCTTTGGATGTAAAGAGGACGGCCACAAGCTGGTGGACTGCCCGAAGAAGAGGGAAAGTGAAACAAAGAATCTGAAACAAAAATCTAGATCGCATCTCGCTGAGGACGGAGGTGGTGTTTGTTTCGTTGGGAGTGACCTATGCGGTTTTGCCAGATGAGTCCAGCCGGTTGCAGTGGTTCGTCGATTCCGGCTGCTCGGACCATCTAGTGAATGATCGGGCGCTATTCGACAAACTGGAGCCGCTGGAATCCCCAGTGGAGATCGCCGTCGCGAAGAACGGACAGACGATTTTGGCGAAGCATTCAGGAACGGTAAGGGTGTTGGCCCTAGTGAATCACTTATGTCTTGTGGGCGGATTTCGAAAGATCTCGAACTGTGGCACCGTCGGTTCGGCCACTTGAATACGAGAATCGTTGGAGAGACTGATTCGGGAGCAAATGGTCGTCGGACTGAAACCGACCGGCGGTAATGCGAGACAAGCAAATCGTTGTGTGCGGATCGTGCGTGACCGGGAAGCAGACCCGAAAACCGTTCGTAGTGCGTGACACGAAACGTTCGTCGCGAGTGCTGGAGTTGATACACTCCGACGTGTGCGGAGCCAGTGACGCCGGTTGGCGCTTGACGGGGTGAAATATTTCGTCACCTTTATTGATGACTGGACTCATTTCACCATGACGTTCCTAATCGCGACGAAGGACGAAGTTTTCGAGTGTTTCCGGCAATATGAGGCTTACGTATCGGCGAAGTTCAGAGCAGCAGGTGTGTCGCCTTCGCTGTGATAACGGCGGAGAATACAGAAGCAACGAGTTCGAGTGCTTCTGCAAAGGAAAAGGGCATCCAGGTCGAGTGGACGGTTCCCTACACCCCGGAGCAGAATGGGGTGAGTGAGAGGATGAACCGCACTCTGAGTCGAGAAGGCAGGTCGATGCTGGAAGATTCGCAGATAGACAAGCGGTGTCCAAACGGCAGCTTACCTGGTAAATCGTAGCCCTTCGAGTACGCTGGATTCCAACGTGACACCGTTCGAGCTCCTGGGAAGGCCAGAAGCCCGATGTCAGCAAGCTTCGCGTGTTCGGCTGTCCCATGTTCGTGCACATACCGAAGATGCACCGTAAAAAGCTGGATGCGAAGGCATGGAAAGGGATCTTTGTGGGGTACACGCACAACGGCTACCGTGTGTGGAATCCCAGAGCAAAGAAGATAGTTCATGCACGCGACGTTGATTGTATCGAAGATGATCGAGTCGGATGGAAGAAAACCTGGTACCAGTGGCTTCACCAAGATTCCGGTGGTTCATGGGATTCCGGAAGACAGTGATGCAGAAGAGGAGACCCGAGAGGGAGGCCGAAGATCCGGTATCCGACGATTCGGCTGATGAATACGGAAGCTTCGTGGAAGACAGTACGAGTGAACCGGTAGGCTGAACCAGCGGCGGGGCACAAGCGCACGCGCCAGCTGGTGGCAATACGGAAGGGAGACCTAATCGACAACAAAAGCCCCGGCGTGGCACGATGACTTCGAGGTCGAATACGCTGGGTACGCCCTCAACGCGATGAACTATGTGGAGAACCTGCCAACGTTCGTCGCTGAAGCCTAGGAAGCAGGACGATTGGAGTAAGTGGGAAGCTGCCATGAGAGATGAGATGGATTCCCTGTTGAAAAACAAAACCTGACACTTGGAGAAGTTGCCGCCGGGTCGCACGGCTGTGACGAACAAGTGGGTGTTCCAGATTAAGCGGGGACTGAACGGCGAACCCGATCGCTGTAAAGCTCGGCTAGCGGAGAGGGTTTCGGTCAAAAATTCGGATTCGACTACACGGAAACTTACTCACCGGTCGTCAAACTCGACACACTGCGGACGGTGCTTGCTCTGGCCAACCACAGGAACGTGGTGGTTCACCAAATGGACGGTAACCACGGAGTTCCTGAATGGGACGCTCGGCGAAGAGATTTATATGGTACAGCCCGAGGGCTTCGAACGGGGCGACGGTCTGGTATGCAGATTGGACAAGTCGCTATACGGCCTTAAGCAGGCTTCGAAAGCATGGAACGATCGGTTCCATGGCTTCGCAGTGGAACGGCTGGGGTTTACCAGGAGCGCAACCGACCGGTGTCTGTATTTGAAGCGAATCGGCAAGGACACGGTGTTCCTTGTGATATACGTTGACGACGTGGTCCTTGCTGGATCAACACTGCGAGCAGTCGAAGCTGTTAAGCGATGCCTATCGAAGGAGTTTCAGATCACCGATGGTGGCGAGATTCGCTGTTTTCTGGGAATGCGCATCGATCGAGATTTTTGAAGCAGAAGTTTATGAAAGATCAGCCAGAGACGTTTTCTGGAAGATCTGCTCCGAAGGTTTGGCATGAACGAGTGCAAGCCTGTCTCACTCCGCTGGAAGTGCGGCTCAAGCTGGAAAAGGGGACCGAAGAGAAGCGAACGACGCTTCTGCCCCACAGATGACCATTGGGTACACCTGAAGAGGATACTTCGATACATCAAGGGCACTCTCGATCTGTGTCTGGTGTACCCAGCGGATGAAGCTGCAGCGGTTCTCGAGGTGTATTCAGATGCGGATTGGGCGGATGATACATCGGATCGTCGATCGATTAGCGGCTGTTTCTTCAAAGTGCTAGGGTGCACCATCGGCTGGATCACCCGGAAACAGAAGACGGTGTCGCTTTCGTCCACCGAAGCGGAGCTGAATGCTCTGTGCAATGCGGCATGTTATCAGATGTGGCTGATACGTCTCCTGAAGGATCTTGGGTTCGACATGGAAGAACCTACCACCTTTTACGAGGGACAATCAGTCCACTATACGAATTGCGGAGAGCTCGAAGGATTTTGGGCGCTTGAAGCACGTGGACGTTAAGCTTCCGGTTCCCGAAGGACCTTGTTCGCGAAGGACGGATTCGTCTTGAGTACCTCCGCTCTGAGGACCAACCAGCGGACGTCATGACGAAGGGTTTGCCGGTTGGTGCCTTCCGGCGTCATCGTATCGGCATCGGCAGCCGGTGGCAATGGTTGAAGGCGGGTGTTAAGTGTGCAACACTGCTACCTACTGCCCCCCCTTTCTACAGGCACCACTGTGTGTGCGCGCGCTCAATCTGAGCTGTCAAATGTCCCTCCCAAAATGTTGGTAAACAAACCGTGCAGCCTGACGCATCATATTCCATGGCATAGAACAATGGCCTGGCAGTGTGAAACTAATCATTCTCTTTTACTCGTTTGTTCTAAAATGGAACTGCAGAGTTTGACATCACAGGCACTATTACATAGGTGTAAAGGAGACAGCTTCAGTCTGCCCGACCAGTATTTTACTTGATATGGATTGTATTAGGCTGCGTTTAAAAATGGCTGAAATTCTCATATACAGTATTGAGACCACCTGAAGTATTAAATTCACCTTGGTTGAGCCCAGGGATGCCAGATATTTTTTCAAATATCTGTGATAAAAAATTGAAATGTCTGGGAATGTCCATAAAAGTCTGTAAATTTTTTTTTAGAAAATAAGACTTCTTTCAACGAAAAGACGTAATAAGAGAGTGAGTTATGCCTTTATCGCTATTTGTGTGATTATGTAGACATGTCTGGAACATGTTTGGAACTTTACATATTGTTTCATATTTTTAAAGCGACACTGTGACAATGAAGCTTAAAGCATGTGCATAGATGGCACAATTTTCTACAGTTTTATTCTCCCCTGTAACTCTCTTTCCACTTTTGTGTTTTAAAATCAAAATTTAGTTTTCCTTTGATAAATTCAACAGACTTTTTTTATTCAACAATAACCATTCGCGCAAAATAAAACGTAGTTATACCAACCAAAAAACGGAATTATTGCAAATAAAATTTTGGTTTAATTATGGACCAATAAAACTGATGAACTGATTCAACAAAACTCTTTAGTTGAAATAAAACTTCATGCTTTATAGAATTAAACATCGTGTTTTATTGTTCTGAACAAAATGTTTTAATGAATCAACTAAACGCATTTGTTGAAATAATAAACAATAATGAAGTAATTCAACAAATCCTTTGAATGGAAACAAAATTGCATGCTTTATAGAATTGAATGTCGTGTTTTATTGTTCTAAACAAAATGTTTTCTTTAACCAACTAAACGCATTTGTTAAAATGCCAAACATTGATGGACTAATACAACAAATCCATTGAATTGAAATAAAACTTCATGATTGGTTGAACTAAAAGTCGTGTTTTATTGATTTGCTTATTGATATTTATTTATTTTTTGTTCATTATAATCTATTAAAATATCTTTTATTAATCATACGCTAGCCTCTCAGTTTTACAACTATTAATCAGGTTCCTATCATGTAGCCTAAAGCAACGATTTCAAAGCTAGTTCGAATGAATTAATGTTGGTTTCGTCTTGATTTCTGTATGTTTTCCTTTCCATTGTGGTATTACGTAGATTAGCAAGCTTTTCCCTGGTTCTTTCCATCTTTACACGGTGATCTACTGGGGTAGTGTTTTATCACAAGCCTGACAGAAGAAGCAGCTTATTCGATGGCGGTTGTTGTTGGGTAGATCCTGGTCGAGTATAACGTTGCGCTCGATTGCTGTTGAATCGAATCGATTCATTTTGATTACGAATCATTACGCTGAGTTGGACAGGATTGAACAGTCAAACAGTACGCAGAACATTGTACGCTTTCATGATCATATCGTTGATTTGTCCTGTACATGAGCAGCCCGAGATTAACCACCTTGTCAGTCACTGCAATGGGTTCTTCACAAAATTTGATGTCAATTTCGGGGATGATTTGTCCAGATTTGCAAATGATTATGCCTTGGGTTTCCTTTGGATTTGGAAAGTGGTTGTTTACGATTGCCCTGCGTTCGATTGCAACCAAGTTTTCAGTTGATTCTATATCGTCAATTGGAAATTATTAAAAATTTATATTTTAATAGATTATGTTTAAACTTACATAAGAAATTATCGAAGCCAGATGCAGAGGCAGCAACTTGCCATGTCGGCAGCCCTGAGAAACAATAATAATATAGCTGCTCGGCTTACAGTATGAAATGTGCGCTCATAAAATATTTTGTTAAAACAATAAATTAACCATTTGACTTTAAAATGGATTTGATTGTTACACATCGAATATTATTTAAAGTAATATCACACAGCGGTGATTACTTTAATAATTTGATTGGTTTGATTTGAATGAAATTTTTAATTGATTTAGAACTTTTTTTAATTGAAACAAATAGAAACCTTGCATTGAATAGCAAGACAATATTTTGTTGATTCAAAACAGACTGATTTCCTAGGCTGAAAATATATTTTGTTTAAACAATAAATTAATCATTTGAGTTTAAAAATCAATGTCATTGTTATAAATAAAATATTATTTATATTAATAGCACACAGCAGTGATTACTTTAAAAAAAATTTGGTTTGATTTGAATGGAATTTTGAATTGATTTGGAACTTATTTATGAATTGAAACAAACAGAAAGCTTGCATTTAATACTAACAAAATATTTTGTTGAATCAAAGCAGAGTGATTTCTTGGGGTGACAAAATACTTTGTTGGAGCAATTAATTAAGCATTTGAGTTGAAAAATAAATGTGATTGTTCGGAATCACATAGCGGTGATAACTTTAAATAATTTTGTCGGTTTAATTTGAATGAAATTTTGAATTGATTTGGAACTTTTTATGAATTGAAGCAAATAGAAACTTTGGTTTGAATACCAACAAAATATTTTGTTGATTCAAAGCAGAGTGATTTCTTTGCGTGTTGATGGTGTGAACCATATTTTAATATGGTCCCGCATATGGAAAACGATTTGCTATATAATCAAAACTGTATTTCGAATGTAAGATATATTATCACATTTTGTGTTATTTTTATCGAATAGTTTAATCTCGTTTTCACCATACAACCTCTACATTAATACATATTGTTAGTGTATGCCATACTGTCATTGAAAGGTTTATGATTGTCTGCACTCGGTCTGGATTATATACCAACTTTTTGGCATAGAGTACAATAAAAATTTTGTTCGTGAAAATTGCCATTTTTTTATGGTAACCTAACTTAACCGCCTATTCAGCACATTGTTATTTGGGCTTATACCATCTGAAATATTGTTACAACTTTATAGAAGATTGTTAGTTTATGGTTATCAACTTTAGGGGTAAATGTCCTATAATAACGGAAACGGTCGTCAACAATAAGGAAATGGTCGAAGAATGGTTTGTGATTATGCGGGTGTCATCATCACTCATGATCATCAATATCATTATGGTCATATGAATGATTTTTGTATAGACTGCTTGTTCGGTTAGTCAGTGATTATCTTTTAAATTTCAGGAAATTCTCTCCTCATCTTCTGCAAGGCTCTTTGCTTTATTTTGGGAAGTTTTCTCCTGAACTTCAGGCAAAATTCCTCATGAAATTCTTGGCAGTCACTCCTTATTTTCTTCATAATTAACATTTAAGAACCCAACCTTACCTTCCTGAAACATTTGGTAATCTTTTTTCTGAACATAGTTACTTCCTTAACTCCTGATAAGTCCTATCATGAACTACAAGAATAGTTTCGGCAAAACTTTGAGAAAGTACTCTTCAGAATTTCTTGGAAAATCTTCTTAAGTTGTTAGAAGTTTCTTCTTGAACTTCTGAGAAGTTCTTGTTTGAACTACCGAAATAATCTCTTCTGATCTTCAGAGGAGTATTTTCCTAAACTTCGGGGAAGTTTGTTCCTGCATTTCTGAGAAATTCCTGCTTGAACTACTAGAAAGATCCCCCTATACTTCTGGAAAGTTTCTTCCTGATTTTATCAAGAGAATTTACCATAACTTCTTGGATTTTGTAAACTTCGAGAAGTTCTCATTCTGAAATGCTGGAATATTCGATTCGGAACTTTAGGGAAGCTCTTTAGCACTTCTGGATAGTTCCAACTTAACTTTTCGTCTCTTTGCAACTTCTGAGAAGTCCTCTTATGAACTTCTGAGGAGTTCTTTACTGATTTTTGAAAAACTCCTTCTAGTGCCCTCTCTAATAGAATTCTTCCAGAAATTCGGGAAGTTTTTCCTGAGCTTATTCTTTTCAAACTTCTGATTGGTCCCATCCAGAACTGCGAGGAAAATGTTATTCCAAAATTTTTAGGAAAATTCCCCAAAATTTCTTCTTGAAGTTTCTTCCTGGACTTCTGAGAAGTCCTCTTCTGAACTTTTGGGAAGTTTTCTCAAGAACTATGGGGAAGTTTGTTCCGAAACTATTGGGAATTTCGTGCTCAAATTAGAAGGAAGCCCAATGCTCCTGAAAAGTTTCATTCTTTTCTCTCAAAAGAATTTTGAGAAATCCTTATTCTGGAGATGCAGAATGTTTGGAAAAAGCTGCCAGGAACTTTTAGGAAGTTCCAACTAACCTTTCGAGAAGTTCCTTTTGGAACTTCTGGGAAGTTATTTCTGAACTTGCGATAAATTCTTTCCTCAACTTCTATGACGCATAGTCCTGAGGATTTTTTATGATTTTTGAGAAATTATAAGTAGTGCCCTACTTGGTTAGCTCCGTCTGAAATTTTGGGAAGTTTTTTTCGGAACTTCTGGGAAGTTCAATCTTGAATTTCTGGGAAGAACTCCAAAACCTCTGAAAAAATTCCAAACTTTAGAGAATTCCTCTCCCTACACTTCTTCCTGAAGCTCTGATAAGTCCTCTCCTGATTCTTGGGGAAGTTTTGTTTTGAGATTCTGGTAAGTATGATCTTGAACTTCGGTAATGAATTTTTAAGGTTCTTCTTGCATGAACTGCTTGCTCCCAATAGTTCTGAGAAGTTTCTACTTGACAATAGGAAAAGTATTTTTTCGAGGAAGTGTCTAAGTTTCTCATATATGATTTGTAATGTTGTGAACCTTGATTTTCATTGTGACTTAATAACAAAGGACCAATATTACCAACGCTTTGACAGTCACTTTTCGCATGGGTTTGAACACGCGTGGGATTGAACTAACAATCAATATGCAACTAGCGATTTGAAATTGGTTCACTGTTGTAGAACCCCTTGGTCCGATGTACACCTTGAAGCCAGCACCTTGCTGTACATATTTGCGCCTTTTTTGTGATTTTTGTAATTTGGCAGAATATTTGAGAATGTGTTCGTGTGAGTTCATTATGAGGGGCGCATTATTAAGCTTGGGACCGAGCTTGGGACCGATATGCTAGTACTGGCTGAGCTAAGATAAAAATCGTATTCGTTCGGGACTTACTGGTCTTAGAGTTAGTCTATGATTGAAC